>BTPG01000002.1:186668545-186712545 GCA_036245525.1 Semisulcospira habei | reverse complement strand
CTATGTAAAGACATATTTGATCAACTAAGAAAACTACATTGTTATATTGAAAGTGTTACATTCAATAAAGTAATATTACACCTGCAGGACAAGACTTCAAGACATGCATCAGGAAAGTGGTTGACTTGTTTATCATAGCTACAGTTAATACAGTATTACATACGGTGTGTCAGCGGTAATTTTTTTTTCATTTATTATTTTGTCGGTCAAATAAAAATGACGGACAATGTTCAAAGCCCTGGCTCATCAAACCCTGGCTCATCAGGCTTAAGAAACGTGTTTCACACAACAGACTTGCCTATATCCAATAGTAACAATGTCTATGAATCGATAGAAAGATCTTTTTCTGTCATACAAGATAATCTTCTTACAGGCAGTGTAAAGATTCAGATTGTTGCGAAAATAGAATTTACTAGAGTTGACGGTGAAGTGATTGTATCGTACATATCAACAAGACAACACACAGTTAACACAAGAAGAGAATTGAAGAACGTGTTTAGAGACAGACTATTACCTGACTTCCTCCAAGCAATTGACAGTGCAAAAATGAAGGGGTCTGGTTGGCATGAAGGTCATGTACATGAACTACAATTAAAACAGTCAAGGTATCATCCTATATTAGGTAAATCATGGATACCACTGCCAACAGAGGTTGCAAATAAAAAGGCTGTTGTTAATATTCAGAACAATGATAATTTTTGTTTTATGTGGTGTGTGCTTGCTAAACTACACTTTATAAAATCAAAACCTGAATGTGTATCTAACTACATCAAATTTGTAAATGAACTCAACTTCAGTGGCATTGAGTTCCCTGTTAAAATAGAAGACATAGACTTGTTTGAAAAACTAAATCCTGGAATATCTGTAAATGTGTTTGTGTGGGATAATGAATCAGTTGACAAGTTACAACCTATTAGAGTATCATCACTTGCTCCAACCTATGGGCAGCCAGAAGATAAGCATGTTGACATGTTATTAATTGGTGATAATGATAACTTCCACTACACAATTATCAGGAGTATGTCACGTCTAATTCATAATCATGTATCAAAATATGGTAGGAAACAGGAAGTGTGTAAAAGATGTTTACAAAGATTCTTCTCTATTGCAGTAGCACACAAACATGTTTTACACTGTAGGTCAGCTGATGACATTCAAACAGTACTTAAGTATCCAGATCCTGGTAGTCAAGTGTGTTTTAAGAACTATGGGAATCAACAAAAGCTGCCGTTTGTAGTGTATGCTGATTTTGAATCACTGGTTGTTCCATATGAAGGTCCTGTTCCAGAGTCATTACCAAAAACTATAAAGTTGAGTGACCAAGTGGTGTGTTCTTTTGGATATATTATTGTTAGGTCAGACGGTTTGCATTCAGAACCTGTTATCTACAGGGGAGAAAATGCAGCATGTCTGTTTTTAACAGAAATGAGACATCTGTATAGTCAGGTTGTACAGTATCTCAGAGCAAGCCTTAAGGACAAGCGGCTCAGGAGAAAAAACAGAGATGCCGCAGCTCAGAACCCTGGCCATACCTTCCCCTGCAGCCACTGCGGTCGAACCTGCCTGTCTCGGATTGGCCTCCGCAGCCACGAACAAGCCTGCAGACGTTGTGGGCAACTCCTATAAAATCTTCGTTCGCGATGTCAAGCCAAGAGACAGTATCTCACAACATGCCAGATGCCTTTGGTAATGAGAGAAGAAGACAAACTGAAATTTAATACAGCTGTGATGTGTTGGATTTGTGAACAACCCCTCCAAGGTGATAAAGTTCATGACCATGATCACATAACTGGACGTTACAGAGGTGCTGCACATAACAATTGTAACTTACTATTAAAAACAGATCCTAAGACATACAAGTTACCAATCTTTTTTCACAATCTCAAAGGATATGATTCGCATATTATCATGCAGGCTGTGGATGAGTCTTACAAAAACATTAATTGTATAGCGCAGACAACTGAGAAATACTTGACCTTTAGGTTAGACAAATTAGCATTTTATGACTCCATGCAACATTTGTCTTTAGGGTTGGCTAGTTTGGCAGAAGGACTGACTGAGTATCCAATAACGAGTAAATATTTTGAACCAGACTTGATTAAGAAAGGTGTGTATCCGTACGAGTACATTGATCACTGGGTTGTGTTTGAGGAAAGGAGACTGCCACCAAAAGAGAAATTTTATTCCACACTTAATGGTAAAGGTATTTCTGACTCTGAATACCAACACACACTTGATGCGTGGGATAGATTAGGGTGTCAGACAATTGGTGACTATCATGGCCAGTACTTGAAAGCTGACGTTTGCTTGCTAGCAGACATATTTGAAAGTTACCGTGAAAAGGGTTTGTTGCACTACAGTCTTGACCCAGCTTGTTACATAACTAGTCCTGGCATGACATGGGATGCATTTCTAAAATCCAGTAAAATATCTATAGACCTGTTGTCTGATCGTACGATGGGTGAAATGGTGGAACGTGGATTGAGGGGAGGCATTAGTATTGCAGCAAACAATTATGCCAGAGCAAATAATAAATATCTGGACGACCCGGGTCATGGTGACCATGGCTATGACCCCTCAAGGTCAAGGTCATTCATTACCTACGTGGACGCTAACAATTTGTATGGCTGGGCGATGTGTGAGTTATTGCCCTTGAAAAACTTTTGTCTGCATGATTTGTCACAGTGTGATGTAACAGGGTTAACAAACAATATTATGAATCTTGACCAAAACGATGCGAAGGGTTGGATCTTTGAAGTAGACCTAGAGTACCCACACCATCTACATGATTACCATAATGATTATCCATTGGCTGTTGAGAAAATGTCTTTGACAGGGAAAAAAGAAGACACTAAACTTGTACCAAATCTGAGTGACAAATTCAATTACGTTTGCCATTATCGCTTGTTGCAGTTTTACATCAGACACGGGTTAGTACTAAAAAAGGTTCACAGAGGAATTCAATTTGATCAGAGTGCTTTCATGAAAGATTACATAATGAAAAACACAACATTGCGTGCCAGAGACGGCAACACTGCATTTGACAAAGACTTCTTTAAGCTTATGAACAATTCCTGTTTTGGTAAGACAATGGAAAATCCTCATCACCGCAAAGATGTGAGACTGGTCACAACTGAATCGGGTGCAATTAAACTTACAGGCAAGCCTCAGTACACAGGGTATAAAGAGTTTCATTCATCATTGTATGCAGTGTCACTCAAAAAAAAAAAGATTGTTAAACTGGACAAGCCAGTATTCATTGGTATGGCAATTCTTGAGTTGTCAAAACTGTTGATGCTTGAATTTTATTATGATTACTTCAAACCAAAATATCCTGAGTGTCGTCTGCTATACACTGACACTGATTCTATGATCATTGATGTGCATACTGAAGACTTTTATGAAGACATGAAAACAGAACTACACATGTACGGCACGTCTGACTACCCTAAGGATCACCCGCTGTTCAGCACACAAAACAAAAAAGTGCCTGGGAAGTTTAAGGATGAACTGAATGGTGTGCCTATAGTTGAGTACGTTGGACTGAGATCAAAAATGTGTTCTATACTGCACCAAAAAGGTAGTCAGTCAAAAGCCAAAGGAATAAAAAAAACAGCGATAAAAAATAAAGACATACGTCATGAACATTACAAGCAAGTGTTCCTTTGGCTTGACTTCGCGAACGAAGATTCTATAGGGCTTGGCCCCCACCCTGGTCTGCCCTGGGAGACTTGGGTGGGGTTAGGTATTTTTTAGTTCCCAGGGTCACTCTGGTCAGCCCCACAGGGTGGGTTTTCCTCTCTATTCTGGGGCATGTGTTTCTGTCTACCCTTAGTCCATTCACCTGTATTTTCCTATTTTAAACTCTCCCTACTGTCTGCGCTGCCTGTAGCTCTTGATATTGGATGTGTGTTGCTAAATGGTCTTAGCTTTATTTAGGCCCCATATCGTAGGTTTATTTAATGTATTGGACCGGCTGGCGACATACATTCAATATTTTGTTTATTATTTTTTTTCACAAGCAGTGCAGGCACATCCTGAGAAAGCCTTGTTGCTGTCGGGACGTTAAGCAATGTACAATCAATCGATCTATAGGGCTTGCCCACGTCGTCTGCAGGCATTTTCATGGCTGCGGAAGCCAATCCGGGACAGGCAGGTTCGACCGCAGTGGCTGCAGGGGAAGGTCTGGTCAGGGTTCTGAGTTACGACAACTCTGTTTTTTCTTCTGAGCCGCTTGTCCTTGAGGTTAGCTCTGCGAGAGTCCTCAAAGGAGACGGCTGCCTTGTGAATGGTGGAGCGCCAGGTGTCACGGTCCGCAGCAAGCGAAGACCACTGGCGGTGGTCGATTTGGCAGGCACTAAGTGACTTCTTGAGACCGTCTTTGTATCTCTTCTTTGGTGCCCCTCTGTCTCGGTGTCCAGTGGCGAGCTCGCCGAACAGAGTGATCTTGGGTAGGCGATGATCCTCCATCCTGGAGACGTGCCCCGCCCAGCGAAGCTGTGTCCGCAGCAGCAAAGCCTCGATGCTCACAGTTTCCGCCTGTTCAAGGACCTCGACGTTGGTGACATAGTCACTCCAGTGAATGCCCAGGATGGTACGCAGGCAGCGCTGGTGGAAGCGTTCGAGGAGTCGTAGTTGGCTGCGGTAGAGGGCCCAGGACTCGGAACCATACAGCAGGGTGGTGAGGACCACAGCTCTGTACACGCTGATCTTGGTGCCTGTTTTCAGCTGTTGATTGTGCCACACCCGCTTGAAAAGTCGCCCGAAAGCGCTGTTCGCTTTTGCCAGCCTGCTGTCAAGCTCCTTGTCCAGCTTGGCATCCGACGTGATAATGCAGCCAAGGTAAGTAAACTGGTGCATTGACTTTAGTTCAGACTCGCCAATGGTGATGTGAGGAGGGTGATACACTGTCCTGGGTGCCGGCTGATGGAGGACCTCTGTCTTTTTCAGACTGACCTCGAGTCCAAAGAGCTGGGCAGCATCTGCGAAGCAAGACGTGATGCGCTGCAGGGCTCTCTCTGTGTGTGCAACGAGGGCAGCATCATCAGCAAAAAGCAGCTCACGAATCAGTTGGTCTAGGGCTTTCGTGTGGGCCTGCAGTCGTCTGAGGTTGAACAGGCTGCCATCGAGACGATACCTGATGTACACTGCATCGTCATCATCGAGGTCCACTGTGGCCTGCTTCAACATCATGCTAAAAAAGATGGTGAAGAGGGTCGGTGCCAGCATGCAGCCCTGCTTTACGCCGTTGAGAATAGGGAATGGTTCTGAGAGGTCATTGTTGAGTCTGACCTGGCCTTGCTGGTCCTCGTGTAGCTGGACAATCATGTTGAGGAACTTTGGGGGACAGCCAAGTCGCTCCAGGATCTGCCACATGCCTTGCCTGCTCACAGTGTCGAACGCTTTTGTTAGGTCGACAAATGTTACGTACAGCGCTTTGTTCTGCTCGCGGCACTTCTCCTGTAGCTGTCTCAGCACAAAGACCATATCGGTGGTGCTCCTGTTTGCTCTGAAGCCACACTGGCCCTCTGGGAGTTGGTCTTCAGCGATGGCAGGTACCAGCCGATTCAGGAGCAGCCTTGCAAGGATTTTCCCAGCAATGGACAGCAGGGTAATTCCCCGATAGAAAGAAAAAAAAAAGAGGCTTGAATAGTCTTCGAGGAAATGCCAATGATAAAGTTGCCCACAGATAACAGACAGTCGACGGACGACCCATTACAAACACTTACTTTTGCTATCACATGCGCCAAAAATTAGACACCATTGAGCTTGAAATGACCACAAAGGGTGTATACATATATCTAGAATCAGCATCAATACTCAAAGTGTAACTTGCAGAAATTGTTTCAAAGAGGACACAACGCATTGCTGTTTAGCAACAGCACACACTGGACCAAATGGGTAGTATTCAGAGTTTTCTAGTCCTTTTGTGGGCACTAAGTGCTTATTAAAGAAAAAGACAGTATTTGCAGACTTGCCCAACCCTCTAGTTTCCAAATCAAATGCAATATGGTGCCACTTGTTGACAGCAAGTGATTTTAGCATTCTGTGTTGTTGAGAATGCTGGTACTGGTCTACACCATCTTCAAAATGAAAGAAAGCATTACAGTGTGATGTGTTTATTCCAACCAGTTGTGTTTTGTTATGAACCTGATTCTATTCACAAATAAATTGGTATGCTTTACCTTGAGTCCAGGACAATAAGTGTCGCCTTCTCTCACTTTAGTTGATCCGCTGGAACTGGCATTGCCTGCTTTTAGCTGTGGCCTTCTCCTTTGAGCAAACATGACCTGACTAGCTCTCGCCTCTTCTTGGTGTAGGCGTCATACTTCTGTGCTTGTTTGCAAGTATACCCTCTGGGCGTGACTCTGCAGTGAGACGTCAACAGCAGCACTGACCTGAAATGAAATACATGTTTATTATCGTGTTATTCGGCAGCATGGCAATTTCACTTCTGATCTTATTTCAGGGTGGGTCGGTTCCAAACTCCACAAAAAGGGACTTTGTTATAGCATTATAAACAATTCGGGGCCACCCAATTTGCCCCTACATTTAGTTTACGCATTACTACCTTCAAACTAATGTGAAATAAACTGTGAACACCACAAATAACAATGGTGAAGCCTGGATCGCTCGTGTGCATTTAAAACTGATCATTTTCTTAATCTGAACTGTGTGACCTTTCCAAAAGGTGACTGAAATTTAAGTGCCATGAGTCTAAGCATAAGTAAAGGGCTGGCTTATGTACTAGTTGTGAATAGTATTTGAGAAAAAACATCTTTTGTCAAAATATGTCTATTTTTTTTTTTTTTACCTATTTCTTGATTTCTCATGACCCTTGGCCTGAACTCAAACTGGTAGGCTAAGAGTAAGAAAGGTCTTGCCAAAAAGTATCCTTCGGCTACGTTTGAAGACTGTGGTTTGAATAGTCTCCGAGAAAATGCCAACATTAAAGTTTACCATGGACGACCAATGGCCCAGAACATAGCCTCACACTTGCTTCGCACATGAGCCAATGAAAGAAAGCATTCCAGTATGATGTGTTCATTCACACCATAGTTGTGTTGTGTTCTGCACCTGATTCTCGTCACAGATCTAACCCCCACCCAGGTCTGCCCTGGGGGACTTGGGTGGGGTTAACTACTTTTTAGTTCCCAGGGTCACCCTGGTCAGCCCCACAGGGCTATTCTGGGGCATGTGTTTCTGTCTACTCTTTGTCCATTCACCTGTATTTGCCTTTTTAAAACTCTCCCTACTGTCTGCACTGCCTGTAGCTCTTGATATTGGATGTGTGTTGCTAAATGGTCTTAGCTTTATTTAGGCCCCATGTCTTAGGTTTATTTAACGTATTGGACCGGCTGGCGACATACATTCAATGTTCTGTTGGGTTTTTTTTCACAAGCAGTGCAGGCACGTCCTGAGAAAGCCTTGTTGTTGTCGGGACGTTAAGCAATGTACAATCAATCGTCACAGATCTACTGGTATGATTTACCTTGAGTCCAGGAGAATGTGTGGCCTTCCCTCACTTCACTTGAGCTGTGAGTGTGACCTTGGTCAGTTGGTGTAGGCGTCATACTTCTGCGCTTGTTTGCAAGTATGTACTCTGGGTGAAAGTACTGAGACTCCACAGCGAGAGGTCAACAGCAGTATTAGCCTGAAATGAAATACATGATTATTACTGTGTTGTTCGGCAGCATGACAATTTCACTTTGCGTGAACTAAATGCAGGGGCAGATTATTACTTTCAAAATAAATGTGACAAAAACTCTGTAAACCGCAAAGAACAAACAACAATGGCAAAGTCTGTACGCCTCATGTGCATAACTGATTCACATATAACCTGTGTGACCTTTCCAAAAGGTAGCTGAAATAAGTGTCACGAGTCTCAAGATAAAGGCTTGCTTTTGTACTAGTGAAATTTGTATTTTTCACACATTCCACGGTCATCCAAAATGGTAGTCAACAAATATTAGGGTTTCAGTCAAAGTAGCGTTTTACTAGGTAACTCTTTTAATCCTGATACACCCACTGCTTGAAATAAATGTGGCTATGATAGTTCAAGGGTGGTGCCAGAATAGATTGGCGTCTCATCCGCCAAGTTATTCTGGCACCATCCTTGAACTAAAAAAATGCTGGACCTATCTCCTAATCTGTAATATAGCCTTCATAAGACAAAAAATGGATGAGAAAACTAAGTTACTAAGTACTGGAAGCAGTTACTGAGTTAGTAATGCCAAATTCTCCCTTAGCAGGACTTTTTCCTACACACAGTACGTTTTCCTAGATAATAAACACTGGCACTGGTTTAATATCACTACAATGTCAACTACATACCCTCCACCGTATTAGTAAAGGCTCTCTGAGAATGTATGGAAATGTTCTACTTCTAGGTGGTGACTGACATGGAATGCATGCCCCTGTCAACCCACAATAAAATGTAGTCTTCTTCATTGCAGGTAGGCAGTGGCGACGGCAATACTACTGTGGGGACCTAAATTTCCATGCATAAAAGGACAGTTAGCTATTGGGGTTTTACACCGTGCAGGTGACATCTCACAGTGGTGCATAAAACTTTTTTTTAAAAGGGTTGGAAAACCAGTCAGATATGCCACTTACGTACGACATTTTGCTTCCACTAGTAACTCGTGTTCTAGTCACTTAGCAAACACCACCAACCTTTTTTTCTACTTTAGTTTACCTTTACCTTGCTGATGTCTGAAGAGATTTTGTTGTTTTCCTGTCTGCCACGTATACTGCTTCCTGTTTGGTTGGCCCGTTCATTTTTTTTTCTTCTGAGAAATGGTTACGTGTTGTTTCGCGCCGCCTTACGCAGTTTATGCGTTACGCTCGATGACTTGTCGCAACTTATGCAAAAGTATCTTATTTCTGAGGAAACAAAACATTTTATGCATAGAAACAGTCAGCTTACACACCTATTTCAGACAGTATATATCTTTTGTCAATTATCGATAAATTGAGCTTGTTTGCAATACGACCTGCCGTACGGCGGTTTTTTTCCATGAACTCCAGTCTCAGGTCACGGCAGACGCAAAAATAGCGGTATCTAAATGCGCAGAAAAGATGCGCGAAAGAGGTGTGTCCTACAACCTTAAGAATACCTATTAGTTTTTGGGTCCTTTGGATCCCAAGTGTATGCCGTGCTTGGAGACCCATGTCGAGGGAGAAAAGGATCCTGGTGGCTGAAACACTCCACTTCGGCGTTGCTGGACTTCTACTTAAACAGGGCTAGGGGTACCAGCCTAGTCAATCAGCTCTTGTCACGTTGAGCCCTATCCCACTGTTGACATGCAGGTTGATATACGGAACACCATGCTATTGCCTCTGCTGCTGATTAGGTGCTTTGCGCCAGTATTCCCCAGCATTCAACAATGTGATAGAAGGCGGTGGCTCACACGGTACAATCGGGCTTAACCCCCCAAGTATATCTTTCGGGCAGTCTCCATCGTGCGTCAGCTGGAGACCCGCCGACAGATGCACTTTCCCTTGTTGGGCTCGGTGGTGCGCGGGGACCCCCGGGGAATGAATGTCTCTACTACTAAAATATAGAAAACAACAAAAAACAAAAAAATGGCACAAAAGCGGCATATAGCCACCGACATTGTACTTGACTGTGAAGAACTACGCCTCGGGGATCGGCCGTCTGGTCTCGCTTCCTCATTGTCCATAGCAAATTGAAAGAGAAGCCGGTTTCCAAGCTGCATCCTTTCCTGGTGGGGCAGACCCTCAGGAACCGTGTTGGCAGGCCTGATGCCCCGCGCCTCAGGTCTGGTGACTTGCTGGTAGAGTGCCACACCCGGGCACACTCCAACGGGCTACTAAGGCTCTCTTCCATCGGAGACACTCCAGTGGAGGTCACACCCCACAAAACTATGAATTCTTCTAGAGGTGTGATAAAAGATCAAGCATTGGCAAAACTTTTGGAAGATGAACTTGTACGGAACCTTAAGTCGCATGGGGTGAGTTAGGTCAGGCGCTTCGCTTCCAAGCAAGGTGGTCGGGAGATCCATCTCCCTACCATCATCCTGAGGTTTTGCACCCCCACCCCTCCTACTACCATCTGGGGAGGTTATTACTCCTTGAAAGTGAAGAAGTATACTCCCCCTCCGGCACTTTACGTGCCAAAAGTATGGCCATGGGCAGAAGACATTCCACCAGGCAGAGGCTTCATGCACCCGTTGCACTAAGCCCGGACACTGCTGAGTCCTGCACAGCCACCCACCTGTGTTTGAATTGCCAGGGGGCGCGTATGGTTACGGATGAGAAATGCCTGCATTGCATATCCAAGTGCAAGATTCAGCAGGTGCGTGTGGAGGAGGGCTGTCCTTTGCAGACGCAAAAAAACTGGTTGAAGGCCCTGGTGCTGCTAAGGCTGCCTCAAACAGTAGTAGCACCTGTCTTAACTTTCAGTACTGTGGTGGCATGCAAGCGCCTCACCAAGACTTCTCCTGTCAAAACCCAACTTCTTGGTTGGGGGTGGAGCCTCGGCTCCTATCGCACCTGGAAAGTAACCCTCCTCCAGTGGTGACGAGGAACCAGGGAATGCAGAAGGCGGACACTACCGGTCCGGTAACGCCGCCTTCTGATGCCCCTAAGCCTCGGCCCTGACCCAAGCTTGTCAGTCCGTCTACTACAAAGGCTTCTGGCTCTGGTCAGCCTTCTCAGGCCACTAACTCTAGCGGCAGGAACGCTGCCCAGAACCAGAAGTCTAAGAAAGCAACGGGACCGCTGTGCGCACGGGCCCAGAAGGGGGACACTGATGTCCTCCTTCAAAATAAATATGCTGCATTGGAGGAGCAGATGGAGGGAGTGGAAGTTGTCGTAGTTGGTGCTGTGGCTGCTCTTCTCCCGGCCCCCTTCTGTTTCTTTGACTCCTTTCAAAGCGAAGGAAAAGGGGGGAAGAAACTGTTCTCCTCCACTTAAGACATAATCATGTACTCTCTGCTTCAATGTAATTGTCATGGTTTTTACGGTAACTTTGAGGAATTATGTCTTTTAGTCAAGTCCTGTAACCCCTCATTAATATATCTTCAGGAGACTTACCTGAAGACTTCTCACCCTGTGTCTTTTAATGGTTTTAACACTATCCATAAAGGATCTGATTCGGAGAGGCCCTCTGTTGGAGTGGCTCTTCTCATTAGTAGCCAAATTTTATGTATTTAGCATCGACTCCTGTCTTCAGGCTGTCACAGCTTGGGTTACCTTACAGAAGACCATAACCACATGCAGTGTTTACCTGCCGCCATCGCCCCATCCGGGTCTGCCCTGGGGGACTTGGGAAGGGGTTAACTACTTTTTAGTTCCCAGGGTCACCCTGGTCAGCCCCACAGGGTGGGTTTTCCCCATTATTCTGGGGCATGTGTTTCTGTCTACCCTTGGTCCATTCCCCTGTATTTTTATTTTTTAAACTCTCCCTACTGTCTGCGCTGTCTGTAGCACTTGATATTGGATGTGTGTTGCTAAATGGTCTTAGGTTTATTTAGCGTATTAGTCCGGCCGGCGACATACATTCAATATTCTGTTTAGGTTTTTTTTCACAAGCCGTGCAGACACATCCTGTAGTTTTCTTTTTTAAACTCTCCCTACTGTCTGCGCTGTCTGTAGCTCTTGATATTGGATGTGTGTTGCTAAATGGTCTTAGGTTTATTTAGCGTATTAGACCGGCTGGTGACATACATTCAATATTCTGTTTAGTTTTTTTTTCACAAGCCGTGCAGGCACATCCTGAGAAAGTCTTGTTGCTGTTGGGACGTTAAGCAATGTACAACCAACCAACCTGCCACCATCCCTGCGGGTTTTTAGTAATGATATTTTTTAACTTGGTAGATCAGCTGCCCCCTCTCTTTATTCTCATGGGAGATTTTAATGGTCACGCTCACCTGTGGGGCAGTGACCACCACTATGATGGCAGAGGTCAGATGTTTTTTCTCAACTTATGTGTCTTTATCGATGGCTCACCTACCTACTCTAACCCGGGTTCAGGATCTATCGTTCTTTTCTAGACCTCACTGTGTGTGATCCTTCTCTCATGCTGGTCTTTGACTGGTAGGTTCACGACGACCTGTGTGGTAGTGACCACTTCCCAGTAGTCCTGTCATCGTTCAGCTGTGGGGAGGATCTACCAGTGGGTCGCTGGAATCTCAAGAAAGCTAACTGGCCTCTGTTCGCCTCCCTATGTCAGTCTCGTATTACAGAGGAGGTGGTCATGTCAGCTGATGAGCATGTTTCTTGTTTTACTTCTATTTTGTTGGATGTAGCAGGTGAAACCATCCCTAAAACTTCCACATCAGTCCCATAGAAGCTGCGAGTACCATGGTTCAAGAAAGAGTGCCGCAAGGCCCCCAAAACGTGCAAATCTGCTCAGCGATGTGCTCTTTGTAATACGTCACAAGCAAATATTTTAACCTTTAAAAGACAGATCGCGAAAGCCCGTTAATTTTTAAACATGAACGCCGTGCTTCCTGGAGACGTTTCGTCTCATCTTTATCCCAGAAAGTCTGGAAATCTGTTCAAAGAATTAGGGGCAGGGGTGGCTTGGCTTTTGTCGGCCATCTTAGAGATGGTGCCAGTTTGGTCACAGATTAAAATGGCTGTGGCCAATTTGCCTGCCCCCACCATTGCCCATAATTCTTCAACAGAGCATTATTCACCCTTCTTCCAGAGAGAGCCCACTCAGCACCGGCCTCCACGTGGCGTGGGTGGGTAGTCTCCTCAGTCACTGACTGAGTGGGCTAGCAGAGGGGTGCCATCTTTGTCCAGGTTTAGGACTTGATGTCAGCAGATATGTTTTTCATTCTTTTTCAATGAGGAGCTGTGCTAACCCAGGTCCTACCATGTTGGATTGGTCCTTAAAAATACTCGTGAGCTTTTGGTTCTTTGGATCCGTGTTTGCCATGCTTGGAGATCCGTGTCGGGGGAGAAGAGGATCCTGGTGGCTGAGGTTCCCTTTGGGCTGTGTCTCACTGGTGCCAACACTCCACTTTGGCCTTGACTTCTACCTAAACGGGAGGCTAGTCGTACCGGCCTAGTCAATCGGCTCTTGTCACGTTGAGCCCTATCCCACTGTTGACATGCGGTTTGATATACGGAGCACCATGCTGCTGATTAGGTGTTTTACGCCAGTATTCCTCTGCATTCAATGGTGTGATAGAAGGTGGTGGCTCAGATGGTTCAATCGGGCTTACCCCCTTGAGTATATCTTTTGGGCGGTCTCCATTGTGCGTCGGCTGGAGACCCGCCGACAGTTGCTATTTCCCTTGTTGGGCTCGGTGGCGGGCGGGGACCCCCGGGGGATGAATATCTCTACTATTATAATATGGAGAAAAAAAAAAAAAAAAAAAAACTTGCACAGAAGCGGCACATAGCCACCGACATTGAACATGTCAGTGACTCGGACTGTGAGGAAGTGACGCCTCAAGCGTCGGCCGTATGGCCTCGCTTCCTCATTGTCCATAGCAAGGTGAAGGAGAAATCTGTTTCCAAGTTGCATCTTTTCTGGTGGGGGAGACCCTCAGAAGCCATGTTGGCAGGCCTGACGCCCAGCACCTCAGGTCTGGTGACTTGCTGGTAGAGTAGGGCACACTCCAGCGGGCTACTGAGGTTCTTTTCCATCGGAGACACTCCAGTGGAAGTCACACCCCACAAAACTATGTATTCGTCAAGAGGCGTAATCAAAGATCAAGCTTTGGCAGAACTGTCAGAAGATGAACTTGTACGGAACCTTAAGTCTCAGGGGGTGACTTACGTCAGGCGCTTCGCTTCCAAGCGAGGTGGTCGGGAGATACGTCTCCCTACCATCATCCTTACGTTTGGCACCCCCAAGTAGAGCTACTCTTACTACCATCTGGGGAGGTTACTACTCCCTGAAAGTGAAGAAGTACGTCCCTCTGCCCCTCTGGTGCTTTAAGTGCCAAAAGTATGGCCATGGGCAGAAGACATGTCGCCAGGCAAAGGCTTCATGCGCCCGTTGCACTAAGCCCGGACACTCTGCTGAGTCCTGCACAGCCACCCCCCTGTGTGTGAATTGCCAGGGGGCGCATATGGCTTCAGACAAGAAATGCCCTCATTGGATATTGGACGCAAAAAAAAAAAAATGGTTGAAGGGCCTGGTGCAGCTGCGGCTGCCCCAACCTCTAACACCTCTGTGTATACTTTCAGTGCAGCGGTGGCAGGCAAGCGCCCCACCAAAGACTTCTCATGTCAAACCCCAACTTCTTGGTTGGGGGCGGAGCCTCGGCTCCTCTTGCCCCTGGAGAGTAACCTTCCTCCGGTGGTGACGAGGAGCCAGGGAACACAGAAGGCGGACACTGCCGGTCTGGTAGTACCGCCTTCTGTTGCCCCTAAGCCTCAGCCCCCACCCAAACCTGTTAGTTTGTCAACTCCAAAGGCTTCTGGCTCTGGTCAGCCTTCTAAGACCGCTAACTCTAGCGGCAGGAACGCTGCCCAGGACCAGAAGTCTAAGAAATCTATGGGACCGCTGTGCGCACGGGCCCAGAAGGGGAACACTGATGTCCCCCTTCAAAACAAATATGCTGCATTGGAGGAGCAGATGGAGGGAGTGGAAGTTGTCGTTGCTGATGCTGCGGCAGCTCCACCCCTTTCATCTCCGAAGAACCAGAGGACGCCTGGGAGCCAGCCGCCCTTTGTTTCTGCAACTCCTTCCAAGGGAAAGGAAAAAGGGGGGAAAACTCGTCACCCCCAGATAAGACATAATCATGTACTCTCTGCTTCAGTGGAATTGTCGTGGTTTTCAAGCTAACTTTGAGGAGTTACATCTTTTAGTCAAGTTCTATAACCCCTCAGTAATATCTCTTGAGGAGACTTACCTGAAGACTTCTGACCAAGGGTCCTTTAATGCTTTTAACGTTATACATACAGGCTCTGATTCGGAGAGGTGCTCGGGTGGAGTGGCTCTTCTCATTAGTAGCCAAATTTTATGTAGCCCCGTTAGCATCGACACCTGTCTTCAGGCTGTCGCAGCTCGGGTTACCTTGAAGAAGACCATAACCATATGCAGTATTTACCTGCCACCATCACTGCGGGTCTGTAGTAATGATATTTTTAACTTAGTAGATCAGCTGCCCCCTCCCTTTATTCTCATGGGGGATTTTAACGGTCACGCTCACCTTTGGGGTAGTGACCACTATGATGGCAGATGTCAGATGTTAGTGAAGATGTTTTTTCTCTCCTTAACCTATGTGTCTTTATCGATGGCTCACCTACGTACTCTAACCCAGGTTTAGGATCTAGTTTATTCTAGACCTCACTGTGTGTGATCCTTCTCTCATGCTGGACTTTGAAAGGTTCACGACGACCTGTGTGGTAGTGACCACTTCCCAGTAGTCCTGTTATCGGTCAGCTGTGAGGAGGATTCGCCAGTGGGGCGCTGTAATCTCAAGAAAGCTAACTGGCCTCTGTTCGCCTCCCTCTCATACAGAGGAGGTGGTCATGTCAGATGCAGAACCTGTTTCTTGTTTTACTTTTATTTTGTTGGATGTAGCAGGTGAAACCATCCCTAGAACTTCCACATCACTCCCTCGGAAGCCGAGAATACCATGGTTCAATGAAGAGTGCCGCAAGGCCCAAAAAGCGCGCAAGTCTGCTCAGCGACGTGCTTTTCGTAATCCATCGCAAGCGAATATTTTAACATTTAAAAGACAGCGGGCGAAAGCTCGTTACATTTTTTAATGTGAACGCCGTGCTTCCTGGAGACGCTTTGTCTCATCTTTATCTTCTAGGACACCATCCCAAAATGTCTGAAAGGCTGTTCGAAGAATTAGGGGCAGGGGTGGCTCGGCTTCTGTCGGCCATCTTAGAGATGGTGCCAGTTTGGTCAGGGATAAAAAGGCTGTGGCCAATTTGATTGCCTCCACCATTGCCCATAATTCTTCAAAAGAGCATTATTCACCTTTCTTCCAGAGAGAGAAGGAGAAGCGAGAGTCTTGTACTTGTGATTTTATATCGGATAACTCGGAAGACTGTAATGCACCTTTTATGTTCTCAGAATTGCAGCAAGCCATGCAGAAACGTACTGACTCTGCTGCTGGATTATCAGCTCCTAACCCATCTGCCTGAGGATTCACTCTATGTACTTCTCAAGGCCTTTAACCATATCTGGATAACTGGACATTTTCTGCCATCTTGGCGCCAGGCTGTGGTTGTGCCAATCCCGAAGCCGGGTAAGGATCCTTCTTCATGTTTATGCAAAACTATGGAACGCTTGGTCAGCGCCCGCCTGGTGTGGCATCTTGAGTCACAGGGTCTCATCACAGAACTCCAATGCGGTTTCCGAATCTTCCGTAGTAAAACTGACCATCTAGTCCGCTTTGAGTCATTTATCCGAGATGCTTTTGTCAACAAGCAGCATGTCTATGCAATTTTCTTCGATCTTGAGAAGGCATATGACACTACCTGGGAGTATGGTATAATGTCTCATTTGTCGGACCTGGGTTTTAAAGGGCACCTGCCCATTTTTATTCACAATTTTTTGTCTAACCGGTTGTTCCATGTCCATGTGGGCTCCACCCTCTCCGACTCTTTTGAACAGGAGACGGGTGTCCCGCCTGGCAGCATTTTATCTCCTGTTTTATTTAGCATTAAAATTAATACCATTGTAAAGGCCGTCAAGGATGATTTTGAATGCTCTTTGTTTGTGAACGACTTTGCTTTGTGTGCACTAGGTCGAGGGCTTGCGTCCCTTGAGAGGCGCTTGCAGTTGTGTGTTGATCGCATCCAGGGGTGGGTGTCTCTCAACGGTTTCAGGTTCTCGCCCTCCAAGACAGTCTGTGTGCATTTTACTAACTAGACGAAATTTTTTCCAGAACCTAGCCTGAGCATTGCTGGAGTGCCAATTAAGGTGGACGAGGAGAGGCAAAGTTTTTGGGGGTCATCTTTGACAAAAGACTGACCTTCTGCAATGATATTAATTACCTTAGAACCTCTTGTCAGAAGGCCCTCGACGTTCTTCATGTCGTTGATCATACTGACTGGGGTGCAGACCGCATTGTATTACTTCGACTGTACCGGGCCCTTGTTCGGTCTGTGGTATATGGCTCCGCTTCCAAGTCTGTTCTACAGCGTCTGAACACAATTCACCATCAAGGTCTGCGACTGTCTGGGGGCCTTCAGGACGTCTCCAGTTCTTTGTATGCCGAGGCAGGGGAGCCTTCTCTCAAGCTCCACCGCACCCGCCTCATGCTCAGCTACATTCTGAAGCTGAAGGCCCATCCAGACAATCCTGCCCATGATTGTGTTTTTAACCCATCATTTGCAGAGATTTACGATGCCCATCCGGGAGCTGTCCGTCCACTTTCCTTCCATGTTCATCTGCAGGCGGCCGGAGTGGACCTGGTCAAAGTTTCGGAATCTCTGCAACACATCACTCCACCCTGGCTATTACCAGTTCCAGACATCTTGCTGGACTTGACCGCCCACAAGAAGGACTGTACTCCACCATTCATATACCAACAGAGCCTCAATGAACTTCTTCTTTTACGTTTTCCTGGCTTTTGTCGTATTTATTATACCGATGGGTCCAAGTCTGAGGATGGGAATGTGGCTGCGGCTGCAGTGTCTTCTCGCCATCTTAGACGCCCATTTAAGCTCCACCTCCCAGACCATTCCTCTGTATTTAGTGCAGAACTGCAGGCAATTCTGCTGGCACTCAGGCATGCCTATCAGTCTCGGGAAAGGAACTTCCTGATTCTCTCCGACTCTCTTTCTGCCCTGCAGGCCCTTCAGGGCGCAGGAACAGACCACACCTGCTGGTGCAGATTCGAGAGCTTTACGCGGACTTGATAAAGGAATATTATGGCATCATTTTTATTTGGGTCCCAGGGCATGTGGCCATCGAAGGCATCGAAGGCAACATTATCGCAGATTCTGCTGCCAACGATACCCACAATGACCCTTTCCCTGACACACAGACTGTTCATAGTCATTTTAAACCTGTGATTAGTGCGTACATAGCCCGAGAGTGGCAGTCCGAGTGGGACAAGGAGGAAGTGAACAAGCTGCATGAAGCTCTTCCTATGGTGTCCGACAGTCTACCTTACCGCTGTGGCAGCCGCCGTGAGGAGACTGTCCTTGCTCGGCTCCACATCGGGCACTACGATACCCATCCGGGAGCTGTCCGTCCACTTTCTTTCCATGTCCGACCTCATCTGCAGGCGGCCGGATTGGACCTGGACAGAGTTTCGGAATCCCTGCAACACATCACTCCACCTTGGCTCTTACCAGTTCCTGACATCTTGCTGGACTTGACTGCCCACAAGAAAGACTCTACTCCACCAGCCATATACCAACAGAGCCTCAATGAACTGCTTTCAATTTTTCCTGGCTATTGTCGCATCTATACCGATGGGTCAAAGTCCGAGGATGGGAGAGTGGCTGCGGCCGCAGTGTCCTCTCGCCATCCTAGACGCCCATTTAAGCACCGCCTCCCAGACCACTCATCTGTATTTAGTGCGGAACTGCAGGCGGTTCTGCTGGCACTCAGGCATGCTTATCGATCTAGAGAAAGGAACTTCCTGATTCTGTCTGACTCTCTTTCTGCCCTGCAGGCCCTTCAGGGCACGGGAAATGACCACCCACTGCTGGTGCAGATCAGAGAGCTCCACGCGGACTTGATGAAGGAATATTATGATATCATTTTTATTTGGGTGCCAGGGCATGTGGGCATCGAAGGCAACAGGATTGCAGATTCTGCTGCCAACGATGCCCGCAATGACCCTGTCCCTGACACACAGACTGTTTATAGTGATTTTAGACATGTGGCTAGTGCGTACATAGCCCGTGAGTGGCAGTCCGAGTGGGACAAAGAGGAAGCTAACAAGCTGCATGAAGCCCTTCCTAAGTTGTCCGACGGTCTATCTTATCGCTGCGGCAGCCGCCGTGAGGAGACTGTCCTGGCTCGGCTCCACATCGGCCACACGTATGTTACGCACTCTTATTTACTTAAACAGGAGGAGCGTCCATGGTGTTATGCCTGCGACGAGCAGTACTCTCAAACCAGATAGGTGAGGCTAGCGCTGGCAGAATTGTCAGTATTGACAATTCTGCCAGCGCTAGCCTCACCTATCTGGTTTGTGAGTATCATGTATAACTCGAGGCAAAATTTGTATCGTTACATTGTTGTGTAATGTTCTGTGCATCTACTGTGGGAAATCAGGGTATTTACCCGACCACATATAGTAGCGCACCTTCATGTTTGTGTATGTATGTTTCTCCTGCCTACTTCCTAAGTTCCGGAGAAAGACATGGGTTATATAAGAGACCTGATCCATTCTTATTAGGAATGGAAATGATTGTCTTATTCTATACCTGCGTATTTCTCTGTGGGCTGGCGATTGGGTGCCTGATAGGCGGGGGCAGGGGATCTAACTGTTGTCTGTCCAGCGCTGTGATTCCCCTTGGTTTGAGTACGAGCAGTACTCTGTTCAACACTTTTTGTTGTCTTGTGCTGATCTAATCGACACAAGGTATAAACATTTCACGGCAGACTCCTTGAAGGTTTTGTTCCGGGATGTGCCCCCGGACAAGATCTTCAGTTTTCTGAGAGAGTGCCATATTTTTAATAAGATTTGAGCGTTTATAGATTATGATGTTTCTATTATTTTGACCTTTTTGAGAGTCTTCCGACGTTTTCTTTAAAGACCTGTGCGACATTTTAGCCTGACATATTTTTTAAGGTATATTTACATCATGTCTTAAGACCTTTCTTTTAGTCTGGCTGACCAGATTTTTACCCTTCCCGCCTTGAGATGGCCTTAGTTGCCTGCTCGGCGTTAAACCCAAATAACTAACTAACTCCACATCGAGCACACGTATGTTACTCACTCTTATTTGCTAAAACAGGATGAGCGTCCATGGTGTTATGCCTGTGATGAGCAGTTTTCTGTTTGACACTTTTTGCTGTCATGTGCCAGTTTAATTGACACCAGATATAAACAGACTCCTTGAAGGTTTTGTTCCGGTATGTTCCCCCGGACAAGATCTTAAATTTCTTGAGAGATTGCAATATTTTTAACAAGATCTGAGCGTTTATTGACTATGTGAATTTCACTATATTGCCCTTTTTGAGAGTCTGTAGGCGTTTCTTTTAAATACTTGTGCAACATTTTAGCATGATGTTTACATCCTGTTTTAAGAACTTTCTTTTAGTCTGGCTGATCAGATTTTTACCCATCCTGCCGTGAGATGGCCTTAGTCGCCTGCTCGGCGTTAAACCACAATAACTAACCAAATAACTAATTATTCCAGAGAGCCCACTCGGCACGGGCCTCCAGGTGGCGTGGGTGGATAGTCTCCTCAGTCACTGACTGAGTGGGCTAGCGAAGGGGTGCCATCTTTGTCCAGGATTAGGACTTGATGTCAGCAGATATGTTGTTCAGTCTTGAGGAGCTGTGCTAACCTAGGTCCTACCATGTTGGATTGGTCCTTAAAAATACTATTGAGCTTTTGGTCCTTTGGATCCCAAGTGTTTGCCGTGTCGGGGGAGAAGAGGATCCTGATGGCTGAAGTTCCCTTTGGTTTGCGGCTCACTGGTGCCAACACTCCACTTTGGCCTTGACTTCTACCTAAATGGGAGGCTAGTCGTACCGGCCTAGTCAATCGGCTCTTGTCATGTTGAGCCCTATCCCACCGTTGACATGCGGGTTGATATACGGAGCACCATGCTATAGCCTCTGCTGCTGATTAGGTGCTTTACACCAGTATTACCCTGCATTCAACGTTGTGATAGGAGGCGGTGGCTCAGACGGTTCAAGCAGGCTTACCTCCTTGAGTATATCTTTCGGGCAGTCTCCATTGTTTTCGGCTGGAGACCCGCCAACAGTTGCACTTTGCAAATCTGCTCAGTGAAGTGCTTTTCGTAATCCGTCGCAAGTGAATATTTTAACCTTTAAAAGACAGAGGGCGAAAGCCCGTTTTATTTTAAAATGTGAATGCCGTGATTTTAAACCTGTGATTAGTGCGTACATAGCCCACGAGTGGCAGTCCGAGTGGGACAAAGAGGAAGCTAACAAGCTGCATGAAGCTCTTCCTACGATGTCCGACAGTCTACCTTATCGCTTCGGCAGCCGCCATGAGGAGACTGTACTTACTCAGCTCCACATCGGGCACACGTATGTTACGCAATCTTACTTACTAAAACAGGATTAGCGTCCATGGTGTTTTGCCTGTGATGAGCAGTTTTCTGTTTGACACTTTTTGCTGTCTTGTGCCAATCTAATTGACACAAGATATAAACACTTCACAGCAGACTCCTTGAAGGTTTTGTTCTGGGATGTTCTCCCAGACAAAATCTTCAATTTCTTGAGAGAATGCAATATTTGTAACAAGATCTGAGCATTCATAGACTATGTGAATTTCCTTATTTTGCCCTTTTTGAGAGTCTGTAGACGTTTATTTTAAAGACTTGTGCGACATTTTAGCCTGACATAATTTTAAGGAATATTTACATCTTGTCTTAAGTCCTTTCTTTTAGTCTGGCCGACCAGATTTTTACCCATCCCGTCATGAGATGGCCTTAGTTGCCTGCTCGGCGCTAAACCCCAATAACTAACTAACTTCTTCCAGAGAGAAGGAGAAGCGAGAGTCTCATATTTGTGATTTTAAATCGGATAACTCAGAAGACTATAATACCCCTTTTACATTATCAGAATTGCAGCAAGCCCTGCAGAAATGTAATGACTCTACTGCTGGACTAGATACCATCCACTATCAGCTCCTAACTCATCTGCCTGAGAAGTCACTCCTCATACTTCTCAAGGCCTTTATGTACCACTCTTGAACTGCTGCTCTCAGGGTCTGCGGATATGTCTTGGGGCCTTCAGGACGTCTCCAGTTCCTAGTCTGTATGCCGAGGCAGGGGAGCCTTCTCTCAAGCTCCGCCGCATCCGCCTCATGCTCAGCTACGTTCTGAAACTGAAGGCCCATCCAGACAATCCTGCCTATGATTGTGTTTTTAAACCATCGTTTGCAGAGATTTACGATACCCATCCGGGAGCTGTCCGTCCACTTTCTTTCCGTGTCCGACCTCATCTGCAGGCGGCCGGATTGGACCTGGACAGAGTTTCGGAATCCCTGCAACACATCACTCCACCTTGGCTCTTACCAGTTCCTGACATCTTGCTGGACTTGACTGCCCACAAGAAAGACTGTACTCCACCAGCCATATACCAACAGAGCCTCAATGAACTGCTTTCAATTTTTCCTGGCTATTGTCACATCTATACCGATGGGTCAAAGTCTGAGGATGGGAGAGTGGCTGCAGCCGCAGTGTCCTCTCGCCATCGTAGACGCCCATTTAAGCACCGCCTCCCAAACCACTCATCTGTATTTAGTGCGGAACTGCAGGCGGTTCTGCTGGCACTCAGGCATGCTTATCGATCTAGAGAAAGGAACTTCCTGATTCTGTCTGACTCTCTTTCTGCCCTGCAGGCCCTTCAGGGCACGGGAAATGACCACCCACTGCTGGTGCAGATCAGAGAGCTCCACGCGAACTTGATGAAGGAATATTATGATATCATTTTTATTTGGGTGCCAGGGCATGTGGGCATCGAAGGCAACAGGATCGCAGATTCTGCTGCCAACGATGCCCGCAATGACCCTGTCCCTGACACACAGACTGTTTATAGTGATTTTAGACATGTGGCTAGTGCGTACATAGCCCGTGAGTGGCAGTACGAGTGGGACAAAGAGGAAGCTAACAAGCTGCATGAAGCCCTTCCTAAGTTGTCCGATGGTCTACCTTATCGCTGCGGCAGCCGCCGTGAGGAGACTGTCCTGGCTCGGCTCCACATCGGCCACACGTATGTTACGCACTCTTATTTACTTAAACAGGAGGAGCGTCCATGGTGTTATGCCTGCGACGAGCAGTACTCTGTTCAACACTTTTTGTTGTCTTGTGCTGATCTAATCGACACAAGGTATAAACATTTCACAGCAGACTCCTTGAAGGTTTTGTTTCGGGATGTGCCCCCGGACAAGATCTTCAGTTTTCTGAGAGAGTGCCATATTTTTAATAAGATTTGAGCGTTTATAGATTATGATGTTTCTATTATTTTTACCTTTTTGAGAGTCTTCCGACGTTTTCTTTAAAGACCTGTGCGACATTTTAGCCTGACATATTTTTAAGGTATATTTACATCATGTCTTAAGACCTTTCTTTTAGTCTGGCTGACCAGATTTTTACCCTTCCCGCCTTGAGATGGCCTTAGTTGCCTGCTCGGCGTTAAACCCAAATAACTAACTTCTCAAGGCCTTTAACTATATCTGGCCATTTTTTGCCATCTTGGTGCCAGGCTGTGGTTGTGTCGATCCCCAACCCAGGTAACGATCCTTCCGACCTGGGCAACTACTGGCCAATCGCTTTGACATAATGTTTATATAAAACTATGGAATGTCTGGTCAACGCCCACCTGGTGTGGCATCTTGAGTCACAGGGTCTCATCACAGACCTCCAGTGCTTTTTCCAGCATTTCTGTAGTACAACTGAACATCTAGTCAGCTTTGAGTCATTTATTCAAGATGCTTTTGTCAACAGGCAGCAATTTTCTTTGATCTTGAGAAGGCATATGACACTACTTGGAAGTATGGTATAATGGCTGACTTGTTGGATATGGGTTTTAAAGGGCACCTGCCCATCTTTATTAAAAAAGAATTGTCTAACCGGTCGTTCCATGTCCGTGTGGGCTTCACCCTCTCCGACTCTTTTGAACAGGAGATGGGTGTCCCACAGGGCAGAATTCTATCTCCGGTTTTATTTAGTATTAGAATTAGTATTCTATTAAACACTTTTTGCTGTCTTGTGCTGATCTAATTGACACAAGATATAAACACTTCACTGCAGACTCCTTGAAGGTTTTGTTTCGGGATGTACCCCAGGACAAAATCTTATGTTTTCTGAGAGAGTGCAATATATTTAATAAGATTTGAGCATTCATAGACTATGGTAATTCTATTATTTTGACCTTTTTGAGAGTCTGTAGATATTTTCTTTAAAGACCTGTGTGACATTTTTTGCATGGCATATTTTAAAGATATATTGACATTTGTCTTAAGACCTTTCTTTTGGCCTGGCTGGCCAGATTTTTACCCATCCTGCTGTGAGATGGCCTTAGTCACTTGCTCGGCATTAAACCCAAATAACTAACTAATTCTGCTTACATCTGCCATACATTCTGTCTGAATGCCAGTTGTCTAAGTGAAGTGTATGAAACAGGCACTGGGGTGCTTCAATAGTGCATCATTATGTGAACATGAAGTAACGTTATTGCACAATAAGTAATCAACCTGGCTTTGCATGGTGATCCTAGCACTTTAGAATGTTGTTAAAATGGTTTACGGTAACCAAACAGTTGTGAAATTAGTGCTTTTTAACAAATAGGACGCAATAAATGTGCAGGCTGAGTACAACAAGCAATGCACCATAAGCATGAAAAACTGAAGCATCAAGGGGTAGGTCAAAGTACACACAGGGTTTCTGGAAAGTTTGCTTGTCTGCACTGCATAAATGTTTTATCACGTGAAAAACATCATAAGTCAACAATTTCAGGTGACATGTTAGAGCTGTGTATGATGGGGAAAAAACGGCACTTGTTATTGCTGTTTTCTGGTACATACTGTGGAAGCAAATTAGATTATTTGCAACTTGTCAGGGCCTATTTTGGGCTCACGTGCAAAGCAACAGTGTGTCTATGTTCTGGGCCAGTGGTCGTCTGTCGTCCGTGGTAAACTTTAATGTTTTTCTTCGGAGACTATTCAAGCTACAGTCTTCAAACTTGTCCCAAGGATACTTTCTGGCAAGACCTTTCTAAGCATACCAATTTCAGTGATCTCTCACAAAGGTCAAGGTCACAGGGGATCAGGAAATATATCAAAAATAGCTATTTTGGGACATAATTTATTTTTTCTCAAATACTATTCACAACTTCAAACCCAAACTTGGTACAAAGATATCAGATGGTAATACCTTTCTATGCATACTAATTTGGTTGATCCCTTAGAAAGGTCAAGGGTCACGAGAGCTCAAGAAATAGATCCAACATCGCCATATTTTGACAAAAGATGTTTTTTCTCAAATACTATTCACAACTTCAAACCCAAACTTGCTACAGAGATACCTGATGGTAATACCTATCGATGCATACTAATTTAGATGACCACTCGAAAAGGTCAAGGTTCACAAGAGCTCAGGAAATAGGTAAAAAATAGCCTCGGAAAAGGTCAAGGGTCACAAGGGTCAGAAGAGGTCGACAAATGTGGATAAAATGCCAATAATTGTAATTATTGTCAACATTTTTGCAAACTTTTCAATCAAATTTGGCAGAAAGGTAGCTGGTGATATAAGACCTTCCTATGTATCCTAATTTAGTCAACTCATCGCAAAGGTCATGGGTCACTGGGTTTCACAGATGTGTAACTGATTAAATTTTGAGAAAACATGGATTTTGTTAGTGCAGAAGCCATCCCTTTACTTGTTGTCAGACATGTGTGGATCAGTCATACATATGAGCCATAAGGGCTTTGCCTTTCTTGTTTTAATTTTGGAGCAGTTTGCAAGATACAAAAAGTTTCCTTGGTGAACGTATTCAAAAGCTGACTAAAACCAGAACATGCATATATAACCCCAAAAAATCTTCAAAACTAGATAATATATTCAAAATCAGCTCTCACAATCTGTAATGATATCAGTTGATATTTTGGGGTCACCCTGGTCAGCCCCACAGGGTGGGTTTTTCCCTCTTTGTTTTCTCATAACACATTACCGATGGTATTACTATATGGGGATTAGTTCTTAGCTAGTCTAATTTTAGCCCAAAATTTGTTGTGTACGATTATGGCCATTATAGCAGGAGAGGGGCGCCATAGACTGGGCGGAAGCCCGGTTAGCCTCCCTTCCTGTACCACCATGCATGCGCTCCGCGCTTCCCACTTCAGTCAGTTTCTTTGCTAGTTACTGAGCGGTTGTGTACGTCTGAGCTCTACGCTTCGTTGTTCTCACTGAGCCGTTGACCGGTCGTTGGAATGTGGTTTGCCTTCGCCTTGTGGCTTAGGCTTGGACGCTTTCGTGTGGGACTGCTCTGCAGTTGTGTGTGGGACTTTAGCGCTAGCCTTCAGTGGTGCCGGTGAACTGTTTTCACGTGTTTGTGGCCACTCGGACTTGTAGCTTCGCCCTTGTGGCCCGGTTCTAGCCTGCGCTTGCTCGCGCCGGTTCAGGCTTGGCGGTGTGTGTTTGAGAACTGTGTCTGGTGTGTTCGCTCGTCGTTCGACCCTTG
The DNA here is from genome assembly GCA_036245525.1 of Semisulcospira habei. NCBI lineage: Eukaryota > Metazoa > Mollusca > Gastropoda > Semisulcospiridae > Semisulcospira > Semisulcospira habei. The sequence goes on along the minus strand of BTPG01000002.1, from coordinate 186,686,248 downwards.
GTTTACGCAGGACGAGCCCTGGAGTGTTGGTTCGTGGCTGGCGTCTTCCTGGCGACTTCCGTCGACCCTGCCTGGACTGGTTTCTCGACCGGCGACAGTTCGAGCCACCTCTACACCTGGTCATCTATCTTCCACGTGGCTGTTGGTCTTGGCCGGGTGGTTGGTCCTTCTTCTTCGAATGACGAGGTATAGATTCGGTTTGAGCCTACGCCAGGTGCTCAGGGGTGTGGGTAGAGCGCCGGGCCTCGGCATAAGCCGTTTTGTTTTTGTTTTCGAAATTTCGCTCAAACGAGGTTCGTTTTGCGTGCCCACGGGGGCATGCTCGGTCGATTGTCTTTTGTACCCTTTGTGTTGCAGTGGGCAAGTCCGCACCTGCACGCGATGTGAGCATTTCCAGTGGCCAAGTGACGAATTTCCTTGCCTGACCTGTTCCGAATGTACCTCATCTAACCCGTGCCCGGTCTGCGCCCCATGGCCGGAAGAGTAGTGGACAGAACTACACCGCTTCTACGGCCAAAAACGACCGACCCTAGCACGGAGTTCCGATCCATCCCCGGTACGCGCCACAGACCCGCCTAGTGGCCCTTACCGTGCGGTAGCACCTCCGTCGCAGCAGCCTCGACTGAGAGCTAGAGCGCTAAAACCGGCAGCCACCACAGTCCCGCCTAGTGGTCGCTGTGCAGTGCAGGATCGGCGAGTCCCGCCAAGGGAATAAAGGATGAAAGGAAAAGTTAAGCCTCTTGTTGAAGCACCGGTATTCGATCCTTCCCCGGTACGCGCCACAGACCCACCTAGTGGCCCTTACCGTGTGGTAGCGCCTCCGACGCAGAAAAAAAAAAAAAAAAAGCTAGGCGCTATAACCGGCAACCACCACAGTCCCGTCTAGTGGTCGTTGTGCGGTTCCAGATCGGCGAGGCCCACCAGCTAGGCCTCTAGTGTTTTCACCGGTATCCACCATTGTCCCGTTGGGTGGACGCTTCTCGGTGGTGGCTTCCAAACAGTCGCTGAAGACAAACAGGCACTGGCCGCAGCTCCGGTAGACGTCCGGGTAGAGACACCGAAGGCTACAGCCTACCAGGTCAGCAATCGGCACGCTCCGCTACATGGACCTTGGGTGCCCCCCCCCCCCCCTCCTCGTCCGCCACTAGTGAACTTGTCGTTGCCTCGGCGCTCCGCCCAAGACTGGCGACACGGCACCTAGTTCGGACAGACTTACTCGGCGTTCGCGCTCCTACTCCCGGACACGCAACCTGAAACGCGGCCCAGCTTGCCCCGAGTCGGCCCGCCCGTGTTCGCCGTGAGCGCTCCCTCCTTCGTCATTGGGCGCACTCCAAGGACAAGTTGACGCGCCAGAGAGTTCTTCCGACTTAGCTTCTCGCCAACCCCTCAGGTACTAGGTACGACTCGGCCACAGTTCAGCGACCCGACAGCCACCGCGCCAGACAGCGCAGCGCTTCCACGCCACGACCGTGTGCAGCGACACTGCAAACCGTGTTGTGAGTCTTCTCGTCGCCTAACTCTTGCAGGACTGTTCTGCCGTGCGGCTCCCTCGACTTCACCCTTCGGTGAGAAGCTCGTCGCCTAGGGCTGCGGCCTTCTCCTGGGACGACAAGGCGGCGATTCTTACTTCTTATCAGTTAAGTTGCCCCGTGCCGGGAGACGCTCTCAGCCGGTACCCTGCGGAGTCCATTCGGCACGCCTTGAGAGACCAGCCCTGACCTGCCCTTCCTTGCACCTGACGTGGAGGAGCTACAGTCGGCTTCCTTGGGACCCTTGGAGTCTCTTCGTGCACTGGATGCAGCGGCGCGCGTCGTGTTGACTGCCTCCCCGCGGATCCCGTCCACGCTCAAGAGGAAGGCCTCTGCTTGTCGGTGCCGATCGTCAGGGCAAGTGGTTCAAGTCGCTCCCCCAGCCGCCGGGCTTCAGGACCTTGTTTGCTGCGGTTCCGCCAGTTCTTCTCGGACTCAGGAAGAGGAAGAAGAAGCAGGTGACCGGCAGGTGTGTGCTCCTTCGGCTTCGTGGTACGCGAGGAACTCACAGTGTTCTTCTGTCCATGCCTCTTTTCTTCCACGGCCGTACCTTGCAGGTTCGCCTTACTTCAGTCTTCTTCCCGCCGTGGAACAGACAGCTACACTCTTCAGATTGCCCTGATTGCAGCGGGTTCCTTGTTCTGGAGCCACTAGCCTTGGTCCTTCGGATAGATGCCTGGCACCCTTCCTTGTCTTCTCGGCTCTGGGACCTGCTAGCGCTGGCGGTACCTGGGAACCGCGTGGCCTACCACACCTACGTCAACGCGTTGGCAAGTGGCGGTCCATGGTGTCTTGTGGCGACACGATGCGGCTCTTCGCCCCTGTCCCATCCGACGGATCTTTAGACACTTCTTTGCCAAGTTCCCCTCGGAGGAGAGCTCCGGTTCGAGGCCGCCTGGCTCGATGTCGAGGAAGCGATTAGGACGCCTGGCTCAGCTGCGCCGGCTCAGCTCCCTTCGGATCCTCCACAAGCTCCGGGTCGTGCCCTGTGGGCTTCCAGTCCCAGCCCCGCCCCCTACCAGAGGTGGACGTCTCCCCCCCCTCCCCCCCCCCAGGCTCCAGCCTTCTCCTGCGCCCGCCCTTCTTCAGGCTAGCGCTCCTCAGCTACGTGTGGCGAGCGCTTCTACCGGACGGCACGTGGATTCCTTCAACGATCGCCGATGGACTCCTCATCTTCTTCGGTCTCAGTTCCCCTGCCCCGCTCTCCTTGTGGACGGCGGTGCCGTCAGACCAGCCAACGGTCATACCACTTGAATACACCGGTTCTCGTCTGATCCGAAGTTAGGCTACATCAGGCTCGGTTAGTACTTGGATGGGTGACTGCCTGGGTACACCAAGTGCTGTTGGAAAGAGAAGAAAAAGCCCTGAGACGAGGCCCTCAGCGCCGAAGTAGCCGCCTTGCTGCGGCAGCGACCGCGGAGGGGGTTATGCGACATGACTTCCCTGTGTTCTACAGCCGGCTCGTCGTGGCTCCCGATGCTGGCGGCAGGTGGCGCCCAGTCTTTGACCTCTCGGCGCTCCACAAGTTCTTCGTGCTCCATCCTTCCGCTTGGAGACCGCCCGGGCTCTTCGCTCCGCCGTGCAGCCGAGCGACTTGCTGTCAGCCCGGACCTCGGATGCATGACTTCACGTTGCTTCACAACCAGCCTCCAGGCGCTACTACGTTCGCCTTCCAGAGAGGGGTCTACCAGTTGCGCGCCCTTCCCTTTGGCCTCGACTTAAGCCCTTGGGAATTCTCGGATTTGGGTGCTGCAGTAACCAGAGCCCGTCGTACGTCCACGAATCTCTCTTTGGACTACTTAGACATCCTGCTCTTGAGGAACCAGTCCGAGTCGGCCCTGATGGAGGACCGGGATGCCCTTCTCCGCCTCTTCGAAGTTCGGGGCTCCTTGGCCAACTTTGGCTAGTCCTATTTCGTCCCAGCGTGTCACTTCGTGCGCCCGGGTATGGAGCTCCGCACCGACCTCGACATTGGCCGGATCCCAGGGACACGCTTCCAGAAGTTGGCGAACTTAGAACGGCAGGTTCTCAGATGACTACGCTTCTGCTAGGGATTAGCTGCAGCTTCTGGGACTGTTGTACGCAGCGGCAGATCTAGTTCCCTTGAGACGTCTCTACGCTTGGCCCCAGCAACAGCACCTCCTACAGCTGGCGTCCGTCGATGGCTGACCTCGATGCTCCGGTCCCGGTCTCAGCCTTGTCCCGTCTTCACCTACTGCGCTGCGCAGATCCATCCTGGCTTGCGACATGAGTGCCGCGGTTCGCCACCCCTCCCTCTCCTTGTGCGTCAACGCGAGCCTCTCTGGTTGGGGAGCTCGCCGCCTGCTGTCATTCGAGACTACCTCCGGCCTGTGATCCTGAGAGTCGTCACCCCGACACATCAACTGGTGGGAACTGAAGATGGTCGGGCAAGCCCTCCTTCTGGGGGAACTTCGCCTCCGACCTTAGAAGCCTCTAGTACGGTCAGACAACTCCACGGTCGTCGCCTACTTCCAGAAGCGAGGCAGGACCTGTTCTCCCCCCTCTGCTTCCTTCCCCACCAGGCGTTTCGCTGGTGCGAGGAACAGGATATCACTCTTCGCGCGCCTCTCATCCTGGGTCATCGGAATGTCCGAACCGACTTCCTCTGCCATCGCGGTCAGCTACTGCTTACCGTGTGGTCGCTGCATCCAGACAGCTTCGGTTGATCGGCGCAGCCTGGGAGTCACCCATGGTCGACCTCTTCACCTTGAGTTGGAATCTGAAGCTCCCTCTTCGTCTCTCCACTTCCAGTTCCCTGGCCTGGGTAGTGGACGCTCTCTCCATTCCCTGGGACGGCCTGGTCGCTGTGCCTAACACGCCGACGGTGCTAGTCCCAAGGTTCTGCTCAAGCTCTGAGGGCGTAACACGATACTGTTCCTGGTGGCGCCTTTCTGATGGACCAGGTTGGGGACCACCGACCTCCTGATCCTCGCTACGACCACCCCGCTGGCGCTCACCTCCCCAGTGCGAGGCTCAAGCAACCACGTTGTGCGTTTACCACCCGTGTCCAGAGCGTCTCCGCCTCCTAGCGCGCGGCAGTGGATGCGACCGCTACAGCTCGCAGAACCTCGACCGGATGAGTTACGAAGGCTAGTGGAGGGTCCTCTGCTCCTGGTGCGACAACAGACGCCTCTCCTCCACCGAAGTGACAGATCCACAGCTGGCGGAGTTCTTCCTTTGGCTGCTCTCCGACCAGCACCTAGCGCCTTCACCTTGAGGCTTCTTGGCCATGATCGTGGACGCGTACAGACATCTGGGACGGCTCGACCCCGGTCCCTGCAAGGCCTTGCCGACCTGATGGACCAGTTCGGTCCACAACGTTCCACTCTACGCTCCTGGGTGCCTAGATGGGACCTGCCTTACATGCTTACTCGACTCAATGCGCCTGGCTTCGAGCCCATCCAGTCGGCTACACTACCAGAAGTGATGCGGAAGACTTGCTTCCTCTCGGCCCTCGCCTCTGCTTCCAGGGTCAGCGAGCTGCACCCCTTTCGGCACGCCCGGACTGTCTGCAGTTCAGATCGGACGGCTCACTTCAGCTGCTACCCGACCCGGCCTTCTTAGTCAAGGCCAGATCTCCTTGGCTGCTCCTGAATTGGTTATGATTCAGCCATTAAGGGAACCAGGTTCCACCAGTAAATCCAGACACAGACCCGGTGCGAACCTTACACCATTAAGAGGCCCAGGCTCCGCCGTGAGTCCAGACAACAGGACCCAGTGCGGGCCTTACATGGGTACCTGCGCCGGACCAAGCCGCTACGCAGGACACACTCTCCTCTCTCTGTCCCCAGGTAGAATGACATCTCAGCCCAGATGAGATCCTACTGGCTTCGGTGGATGTCATGTTCAGCCTATCAGGAACTGGCTTCTCACACAGCCACACACTTGCACTCCAGGGCGCATGAGACCTAGTCACGGCTGCAAGCCTAGTGTTCGCCGCTACTATGCTGTCAAGACTTCCTGGCTGTGGGCAGGCGAGCAGTGACCGCCTTCGCATGCTTCTACATGAGGGACCTCTCCAGCCAGCGCCAGAACCTTCACTGCGGAGAGACATCGTGGTGCATCACTCCCTCCAGGCGCCTTAGGGCGCCGTAAGTATCTTTGCTAAAATTAGAGGGAGGTTGCTTGGGGAGGGCCACTAGAAGTAGTGCGATGGCAGGGGTAGGGGCGTCTTAGCGGCACCCGCCTCCTTTTCGGAATTCTCCCATATAGTAATACCATCGGTAATGTATTTTGAGAAAACAAATGTATTTTTCTTTAAAATGAATTTTTTTGAAAAATACTTACCGATGGTATTACTCGGAGGTCCTTCCCACCTACCCCGCTTGCCGTTGGTCTGCTAAGAAACTGACTTAAGTGGGAAGCGCGGAGCGCATGCGTGGTGGTACAGGAAGGGAGGCTAACCGGGCTTCCGCCCAGTCTATGGCGCCCCTCTTCTGCCATAATGGCCATAATTGTATACAACGAATTTTGGGCTAAAATTAGACTAGCTAAGAACTAATACAGTAATACCATCGGTAAGTATTTTTCAAAAAAATTCATTTAAAAAAAAACCAACATATTCTGGGGCATGTGTTTCTGTCTACCCTTGGTCCATTCACCTGTATTTGCCTTTTTAAAACTCTCCCTACTGTCTGCGCTGCCTGTAGCTCTTCATATTGGATGTGTGTTGCTAAATGGTCTTAGCTTTATTTAGGCCCCATATCGTAGGTTTATTTAACCTATTAGACCGAGTGGCGACATACATTCAATATTCTGTTTAGGTTTTTTTTTCACAAGCAGTGCAGGCACGTCCTGAAAAAGTCTTGTTGCTGTCGGGACGTTAAGCAATGTACAATCAATCAATCAATCAGTTGATATTTTGACCAAATTTGGTAGCTGAAATTTGCTTCTATAGCAACCAGGCGTAACGGTCACTTAGTGCTCGTTGCCATGGCAACTTTGAACATTCCTGACTAAATGAGCATGTTGGAGCGTTCAGGAGAGACAAATACTGATTCTAATGATATACAATGAAGCATATGTCCATAAACCAAAAGAAAATTGTGCTGAAGTGTCCTAGCTCGCATTAAGATATATGTTGTATCTGCTGGTAGCAGTCATGGGAATCTTAACTACTTTTGTCTGAATTTTAGCCCAGGAGAGGCCATTCAGAACATCTTATGAACTTGCTCAGATCCTATAAAATATAAACCTGTCATCAGATTTGCAATCATATGACAGTTTTAGTGCAATAAAGTATATATCTCTGTGGATGAGTCAAAATATGGATGCACGAGTTGGAGGAAGGAAAATCCCCCTGCACATGAGTTGTTCTCCATAATTGGTGCCCAAAATGTTGAAATCATGTAAAAAATTAAATTGCATATATGATTGTTCTGCTACTGCGTTTAAGAAGGCTAGATATCCCTAAAATCGTACACCATCATAAAAAACAACAACATTGCCTTGTTCTGTTTGCACACTTTTGCTGTTGCTGCTGTACTGTCCCATGCATTACAGTGTGATGTAAAGATTACTGTAAATTCAGTATTATTGATAATGACAAGATTATTGGTGTTGGTGGATAAAGTACACTATTAAAGACAACAGTGGAAGTAGAATGCACAACATCAGTACCAACTATGGAACCACGTACTGACCATGTGAAGTTGTCACAATGTAATGCATGGGACACGGCTTTTAAATGTTTTTGTGTATCCTTATTTTCAATGAATTTCCATCCTCTTTGTCTTTAATGTTATTCATGACAATGTGCCAAAACAGGGAAAAAAAAATTTTCATGAGAAAGAAAAAGTAAAGTTTGCTGTCATAGTGTTACATGCAACTCTAATCATATTAAGTTCAATTCACTATACAAAAGTTTTATCCTGCGATTTATTCGGGACTCTTGCATGATGTTAATATCGTAAGCAAAAGTAGCAGTACTCCCCAGTAGCACACGTGTGTACTTTCACTTTCAGTAAGTATTCAGTTCTGAGTCTTATTCGGTTTGCTACTTCATGCAGAGGAACGATAGAACGGAATAGAAATCACAGGAGTATAATTAACTGTCAATTTTGTTTATGGTTGATCACTATATAATTTGTGTCTTTGCAAATTTCTTATTTTTCTGGTATTATGTTGCTGTAGGTCCTGGTGGGAAAAAACGGTATCTTCTACCCGGGAGCCTTCCAACAGAGTGTATACTTTTCAAGTCCATTGTCACAAGGCAACCTCCTCCAAGAAAAGAACCTGTAAGTGTCTATTTATCTTATAAAATCCTGTTGACAGTGTTGTATGACATTTGATAACATCCCATGGAGCAGTAGATCCATATCCGATGAACAGTTGTGCACTTGCCCATGCAGTTATGTCGATTTTGTACTTTAGACTTGGGCATTCATTTCTCCATTGTGGCATAAATCTGGTTTTGCCTTTGGCATTGATTTCTCCAGGGTTTATGATCAAATTGCAATAAAATTAATTTATGACTATATTAAGAGGATAGTCCTGTAACTTTCCCAGGGCATGTGCAGTGCGCATAACTCTGTTTAAAGGGGTCACACAATTACATGGAAATGTCACATGTTTATATAAAATATATTTCCATTGGATTGAGGTCAAATTTAAAATTTGGTGTATAGTGACCTTATGAGGTGGTATTGTCAGTGCAATAATTCAGACTAGGCCAGTAGGGGCTAAACTGTTTAACAAAAGTGTGCTCATATCCTCAGTGCTTTTGGACCGATTTCATGGACATTTCACTTGAAGTGGCCACGACAACGTTTGTCACCCAGGTCATGGCCACAGGGTCAAGATGACTGAATTTCTTTGTACTGTCACATGAAGGCAAATTTGTTTTATTGGCAGTACACTTTTCGCAGACAGCAATTATGTCTCTTGTGCATAAAAGGATGCTATGGGGTGGGGATGTAATTTTTGTTTATTGGCAAAACCTGTTATAATAATAATAATGATATAATAGAATATTATTGTTATCTATTTGGTAACATTATGCATCATAATACAACTTCACACTTTTTAAAGGGATTACTCTGATACCTGAATTTCTTTGTGTGTATTTCAGGTAGCACGTGAACCACCTCTGGTGCCTGTCAAGGTTGTCTACAATAACTTCAGTGATGTTAGAAAAGCTGCATCAAAATTGCAAGCTCCATGGTGTGTAGTTCTGCACTCCGATGCCCAAGTTGTAGCTGTTTCACTAACGCCAACTGGTATTGGACATCTGCAAGTTAGCATCACCCCAGATCTATCCGCAGTGGTTTCTGTTTTTGGACTGCAAGCACCCCACCTGACGGCCAATATTGAATCAACTCACCTCTCTAAACATCTAAATGAACAAGGAGAAAATAACTGAAAATCAAACAAAAATACATAAGAAGGCAATCTAGAAACTTGTATTAAATGCATATGGTAAGTGGTAATCAAGGCAACGGCATGTCAGGTTTTAGTCTTGTGGTCTTGGGCGCCAGTGATGTTGGGTGCTTCAACCCATGCAACGTCCTCTACCTCGGGCAAATTATATGTCTTATCCTCGGTCTCTATCAGGAACCCTCACACTTCAGATTCACCCTCCTTCTCATCTTTTGATTGTATCTACAAATAAAAAAATAAAAAAACTTAATGTTTAGTATTAATTGTTAATGAACAGACACAAAAATGAGACAAACTATTACAGCTACTACGATGGCAGACCATGATGTCACGGAAATGAACGAGACGTCTTCGCAATATACTACAGGTTCGGCCTGTATATGGGTTGATGAAAACAGATTAACATCGAACTAGAAATAATGTGTCTTGATTACCGTGCCAGAAAATGAGCTCAGCTAACCCAATAATGAGCTGCTGACAAGTGTGGCGGTCCCGACTGTTAATTGCGACAGAAATGCAAGAAAAGCTGAAAACCTGTTGAGTCGTACTTTACGACTGAATGAAAAACACAAATCAAGCTAACAGTAATACGCATGTGAAAGAGTCAAACTTGTCTATAACGACCACCCGGGGAACAGAGGAAAACTGGTGGCCGTTACATAAAGAATAAGGAAACAAGTTTCAGTGAACAGCTAGTGTCTGAAAGTTCAACATAAGCGCAATTTTGTTTAAGGACTGTTTTTAGGAAATGCGACCATACTGTCACATAACAAACTGAACATAATAGTACAATGTACTGCGACCAGACACTGAAACACAGTACCAATATAATACAAACAGTTTTCATTTTTCAAATATTTATTCACAAGCCCAACACTATTCTTCAGAAAGTCTTTTGGTAAACAGAGCTCATACAAATTCACCCTGATAAAAAAATGTCTCTGCACCTTTCAACCGAGGCCGGACGATGGTGAACAAAAGAGACCTGTCCTGCTTGACTGAGCATACACCATTGACGTGAATGTGCGTCAGGACCTCGGACAGAGAACAACCTTTCATTGGTGACTGACCTTACACAAGTGGCACTCGGACTCAAAGCGGCCACTATATGGAGCGTCAAGTGTAGGTCAGGAGTGACAACAGCTAGCCCCAAGCGTTATGCACAGGTAGCCATTGTATGAAGGATCGTTATGCAGTAAAACCAATGGGAGTAAATTGTACTGGTCGCTATGAGCAGATGTCCGCATATGAAGGTAAGTTTGACTGTATTTGTAAAAAATATCATAGAATTTAATTTACTCACCTCGATTGATGCTAGTTATGCGTAACGATGATTAAAAAGAAAACTGTTCTCAAAAATGAAAAGGCACACAGCTATGTTGAAATCCTGTTCCAAACACCATAAACTGATGTGTAGCTATGTCTGGTTTATTGTGCAGTATTCCTTTGTTTGTTGTTATGGGTTTCTTGATCATAATTTGATTTTGAAAATCAGACGCCCCTTGCATTGCAGATGTGACAAATTTCAAAATTGATTAAAATGGCTGTTTTCAATGATGTGATGTGAATGTGGAATATTGTAGCCTATCTAAATAAGTTGACATTTGTCATCTGTTACATACTTTAAATTTGTGCTTCCTGAAATTGCATTTTTGATGAAGGTACATTTTTTTCCGAAAATGCGTCAGAACAGTTGTTACAGCCACAGAGTGATGCAGCAAGACAACAGAAACACATTTAGTCTTTTGACACACCTTTATTGGCATCATTTCAACAAGAAGAAAGCAAATTAAAGGCCAAGTGTACTGTATGGAATTGATAACATGAAACTTCCATGAATAGGTGGTCAGTGGAAACTTGCAGGACGTCATTTTGTCACCTTTTTTTAAAACTTTTATTCAAATTTTCACATTTTATAGACACTTCATGTGCCTGACTTGGATTTAGCTCATTCTTTGGCATATATTTGATAGATTTGTGACAGTCATCCACCTAGAAGCTGCTAAGAATTAACGCAAGGAAAACCATAACCCACAAAGTCCCTTCTGTATGAGAGCTGTCCTCACTGTCAGGGGTCTCTACCTTTTGTCTTTGATCCGATTCTGATGTTGAAATATCTCCTATTGAAAAAGTCTCGCAGATCTGCCAATGTGTCAGTGCGTTCTATAAGGGGCACAGGACATACGCATCAATGATTTGTCAAACGTCATTTGTCATGACGTATGTTTTAGTTTTTACGTAATTTTATATTTTACATTATATGAGTGTAATGTACGCAGACTTCCCACTGGTCGCATGCACAGACTCAAAAACGCAATGGGCACATAAACAACACTGACTCTTAGTCGGACGCATTCATGCAGCATAGACTCAAAACACCATTTTCTGTGGCCCAATGTATAATACTAATGAAAAAAAAGTTTTCACAAAATACACAACTATCAACACTCGCACATCACACTCACTAACACACACAAATATAATAAAAGCCGGGCTAGGTAAGATGTCCTCACTATCCAACCTGTTCAACGGGTATTATCGTTCTGCATAGCTCTGTATGCTCTTCTGAAAGCGCGACGATGTGTGTGTGTGTGTGCGCATGTTAGTGCGTGCATGTGCGCGCACTCCAAACATCTCCAAGAGACATATATCATGCGCTCTCCGGGCGCATGAGGATCTATGCCTCTTGGGGATTCGCGCATATCTGTGTGAGAGAGAGAGAGAGAGCGTGCGCTAGAGAGAATTACGTCATATTTAGAGTAATATGTCAATATCTGTGTAGTGACGGAGTTGCCTCTTTTACCTCACTGCTACTGTCTGACTTTCTCTAGAAGTCAAGTTTTTTTTACTTTTTTAATTCTTTTCTGAAAAGAATTAATTTTTACTAAAGAAGTTGAAAGGATACAAAGCTGGCTAACGAACTCATCCAATGTCTTTCTCCAAACTAGCTATATCCAAAATTTCAAGTAAAAATGACAAAAATTATGGACTCTCATCTAGGTCAACCAACTTCCTATAAATAGTTGTTTATGTCTTCAATGAGACATTCAATTACAATATGCTCAGAGGCTCTTTTAAGAAAGTATTTCGCCAAGTTTCAAGCTTTGAGAAAGTATTTCACCAATTTTCAAGCTTGTGTGTACAGAAATATCAGAGATTCTCTTGTTTACATACATACTCGCACACACACACACATACATACACACAAACATACGCACATACGGAGCTTTGCGCCAAATGTATGTTGAGCAGCGAGATTAGCGTAACTAGACATGACGTTAATTTGTATCTTGTTACTTGAATTGCCACCTTTGACATCATGGACATGTTATTAAGTTCACCCCACCATGACCCGCCCGAAAAAGTCCCTTCTATAAATAGAAGGGACTTAAAAAGTGGTCTACCTGAAGTAGCAACCAGTTCTGAAGAAGAACTCGCATACAGCTTAAGGCATTGAGCCCGAAGCACCACAGGAGGTGTATCGACCATGATAATTCAAGGGTAATGCCAGGATAATCAAGGGTATTGCTAATCTGGCAGTGCTGTTGAATCAGCATGGTCAGTCCATCTCCTGCAACTGGTACATAGTCATTAGGTGAAACCAGCAAAATTTTGGACATGGGGTTAAACGGATTAAGCATATTCAGCTGTAATAGTGTATTTCTTTCCACATAATTATGTATGTATGATGTCGAAACTGGCAGTTGCGCACAGATTTTCCAGGGTGTCTGAAATACAAGTAAGCAAAAGTCAAAGATGGGAGTTAATTTCATGAATTTTTTTTTCTTGCCCAGATGATCCAGGCACACCATGGCCCTGTGATAGCTGTTGCTGTCAGCCCAGATGGCAAGTTCCTTGCAACTTTCTCTCACAGAGACCAGAAACTGAAGTTTTTCCAGGTATGTGTGTGTGTAGTCAGTAAAAAGTTTTCACATGTTCCACAATATGCGTGACAAAAGGTTACATATATACTGATCAACAAAAGAAACACAAATTTTTCACCATGGCGCTTTCTTTATAAATATGCTTTAATCTGGGTTATTTTGATGTCATTTATTAGAAAGTGTTATGAAGAGTGTGCTATGTCGTGTTCAAATAGAATGTTTAGTCTTAAAAATCACACACCGATGACTTATGATGTCATCAGTGACACTACCATCACAGAATATTGAAAGTGAAATAAGGAGCATCTGCAGAGGACACAGCTGAAAGCCAACCAATGCAGTGTCACTAGGGTCCGTGTGCATGAAAATCCAGCCTGTTTGGTCTTGACCTACTTTTTCGTTTGTCAAAGCACCTAAATAATCAACATGACTTACAAACATAAAAATCAAAAAGTTTTTTATTTTTAGGTTGGCGACCATATTTCCCTGATCAAATGGATATGGATGTGTTCTTTATCTCTCTGTCAGTCACTGGAGCATAAAAAATGGTTTGAAAGTAATTCCCATTAAATCAGATAAGATTTATTAAAGAAAATGCTGTGCACCGGAACCGAAGTTCTGGTTCTCTAATGAATTTTTTGAGTCAAATTTCGTTTGAGGCAGTTAATAACATCATAAGCAATCCACACAACTTGTGTGTTAAAATATATCACAGGAATCTTGCTTCACAGAGTGTGTCCAGTCTTGCTTATTTTCACCACTAATAAAACCCTGTGTCCTCCAAGGTAGTCATGGGCGATAACTCATCCAGTTTTTGTGTGAAGGTAGCTCAGACAGTAGGCTGAACATCTGAAGTAACTTACTTACACCTGTCACCCCTCCCAGGGTATAGGCCGTCGACGAGAGACCTCCAGCGACTCCTGTCCTGTGCTTCTCCTTCGATTTTACTCCAGGTGGTTCCCAGTCTCTAGATGTCTGCTTGGAGGTCTCGACGCCAGGTGTTTCTCGGCCTGCCTCTGTGCCTCTTTTCCTGGGGGTTCCATGACAATGCCTGCCTAGTGATACTGGAAACTGGCTTTCTCAGACTGTGACCAAGCCATCCCCATCTTCTTCACCCAATTTCATTCTCTGCTGTTATCTGCTCTGTTCTCTCCCAGAGTCTGACATTGCTGATCTTCTCTGGCCAGTGGATTTTCAAGATTCTTCTAAGGCAACTGTTTATGAAGATCTGTACTCTGTTGACTGTGGTTTTTGTCAACCTCCAAGTCTCCGCTCCATATAGGAGAACTGCTTTTATGTTTGAGTTGAAAATCTGGACATTGGTGTGTTGTGACAGCTCTCTGGAACTCCACACTTTTTTCAACTGAAGAAAGGCTGCTCTGGCTTTACCGATTCATGCTCTGACATCTGCATCAGTGCTGCCTTTTTTGTCGATGATGCTCCCGAGATAGGTGAAGGACTCTACCTCCTCCAACGGGGTGCCAGCAAGAAAGACTGGTTCTTCCCTGGTTGCGTTCAGCCTCATTGTCTTTGTTTTCTGTTTGTGGATGGTGAGGCCCACTTGACTTTGTGGAAACTCCTACGACACTACGGTGTACCCACAAAGCTCGTCTGCCTGATCAAGAGCAGCTACAATGGCATGACATGTCACGTGATCCACGAAGGGCTGTTCACCAGGGAGCTCCAGGTCAGAACCGGCATCAGGCAGGGGTGTCTGCTGTCTCCGTTCCTCTTCCTACTGGCCATAGACTGGGTCATGAAGAGGACCACTGAGCAGAGAAGAAGCGGAATACAGTGGACACTGTGGACACAGCTTGACGACCTCGATTTTGCAGACGACTTGGCTTTACTGTCCCACACTCATCAACAAATGCAGGACAAGACCACGAGGTTTGCGGACATCTCGTCCCAATCTGAAGTAAGCAACAAATAAAATTTTCTTGTTTTGCTGTCAGGGTGGCTCTTTGTTTGTGGGTACACTTACAGACACTTTTCGCGTTTTTAATGCAAGTCAGTATATTTAAGTTGAAAGGTTTGGCAAATGCTTGCATAGGGCACATTTTTTTTCTCAAATGTAGACATTAAACTTAGACATATAGTTAGAGATAATTGGACTTTTGGGGGGCAAATATTTCATGTTAAGTATGAAAGTCATCAATCAGCCATTTTTGGCTCACGTGCGATAGCAAAAGTGAGTCCATGTAATGGGCCATCCGTTGTCTGTCTGGCGTGGTAAACTTTAACGTTGGCATTTTCTCTGAGACTATTCAAGCCTCAGGCTTCAAACTTGGCCCAAGGGTACTTTGTGGTAAAACCTTTCTAAACGTACAAATTTCAGTGACCTCTCACAAGGTCAAGGTTACAGGGGCCCAGAAAGGGTAAAAAATAGCCATATTTTGACACAAATTGTTTCTCCTCAAGTACTATTGTCAACTTTAAACCCAAAGTTGGTACAGAGATGCCTGATGGTAAGATCTTTCTATACATATACTGTACACATACCAAGGGGAATTACTCAGCTCTGGTTAGATCCCCTGCCCCCACCTATCGGGCACCCAATCGCCATAAGAATGTATATGATTGTCTTGTTCTATACTTGCGTATATTTCTGTGGGCTGGCGATTGGGTGCCTGATAGGTGGGAGCAGGGTAGCTAACTGTTTTTGTGTCCAGCGCTGAGTAATTTCCCTTGGTATGTGTACAGTTCTACCAGCACTAGGCTCACCTATCTGGTTTGTGAGCTTCCGATACATACATAGGGGTGCGGAAAAGGGTTGCCCAATCGCCCGTGGTGATAAAAATGTTGCTCGGGCTACCTGAGTTGGCCAGACATGCACTGGCGTTCAATTTTTGGCTCACGTACGAAGCAAAAGTGAGTATGTTTTGGGCCAGTGGTCGTTCGGCCGTGGTAAACTTTAAAACGTTGGCATTTTCTCGGAGACTATTCAAGCCACAAGTCTTCAAAATTGGCCCAAGGATACTTTGTGGCAAGACCTTTCTAAACATGCTAATTTGAGTGACCTCCCACAAAGGTCAAGGTCGCAGAGGATCAGGAAATGACAAAACTAGCTATATTTTGACATAATTTATTTATTCTCAAATACTATTGACAACTTCAAACCCAAACTTGGTACAAAGGTACCTGATGGTAAGACCTTTTTGTGCATATTAATTGGGTTGATCCCTCATAAAGGTCAAGGGTCACAAGAGCTCAGGAAATAGGTGAAAAATAGCCATATTTTGACAAAAGATGTTTTTTTCTCAAATACTGTTTACAACTTCAAACCCAAACTTGCTACAGAGATACCTGATGGTAAGATCTATCTATTCATAATAATTTGGATTACCCCTCGGAAAGGTCAAGGGTCACAAGGGCTCAGGAAATAGGTCTGAAATAGCCATATTTTGACAAAAGATGTTTTTTCTCAAATACTATTCACAACTTTAAACCCAAACTTGCCTCAGAAATACCTGGTGGGAAGATCTTTCTATGCACACTAATTGTTAGCAATACAGCGAGACTTACCTGTAATGTGAAGCTGATTGCAAATTCTTACGAATTTGTTGTAGACTGTAACTAGTGCACTTGAGAAACGCGCGCAGCCTATCCCCTCAGTATTGAAAGACAGCTCAAAGACAGTTACCACTGACGGAACCAGGGAACAAGTGCACCTTTCAACGAAGTGAAAGGGCAGGGTAGAGCACAAACAGTGCTCTTCAACACAATGTGGGGCTGGCAAGTGCACTAGTTTCGGTCTACAACAAATTCGTAAGAATTTGCAACCAGCTTCACCTTACAGGCAAGTCTCGCTGTATTGCTAACAATTCTTACTCATTTCCTGTATCCCGTCACTAAGTGCACTTGAGATTTGAGAGCAACAGTGGTAATGAGCGTAAAGGCTAAGTCATGCTGAAATGACAAGAAGCCTTACCTCTACGTTTTTGCCAGATACCTGTCCATCACCACCTGACCTAAGGTGGGTTTCACACTCGGAACCCGGCAATAAAAACGTGAGAAGGTGGAGGCATTTGTCCAATCCCGCAGCTTTCATGATGACATCTATGGAAGCACCCATATCTTTTGCTGCTGAGGCGCTGGCCAGTCTGGTGGAGCAAGTAGAATAATGCACAGTGTCCACCTGTGCCCTCTCTAGAGTCCATTTTAGCGACCTGGCCACAGTATTTGAGCTTGTCCTATTGTGCGGAGCGAGCATTGCAACAAACAAACTTCTTTTGTCCGTCAGCTCCAGTTTTTCTTTGCATTTCAAATATTCTTTTAACGTTTGAATCACACACAAAGAACTGTTGGAAAAGCATGAAGTTCAACGTGATCCACCGATCTCTCACTCGCGTACCGTCTCCAACAAGTGATGTATCTTTCTTACAAGCGACAGGTAGCTGGTCGCCACGATAACATGAGGATGTCGGTTGCATCTGAAGAAAATCCCTCACCTCTGTATCTATCCCTGACACCTTGCAAATGAGTAGTTTAATTTTTTTGCACAGAGGGTGTCTGTGTCAGGTCGCTTGGTTGATATGACAAAGTCTCTCTTGCTGACAACAGTACTGGTTCTGCTACCAGCATTTGCATCAGCACTGGCCAAAACATCTGGTTTCGCCACGCTGGTGCCACTGCCACTCCCCTGGCTTTGTCCTTGTTTATCTTTGCCAGGACCGCCAGTAGACAGTACAATCAACCAACCAATGGAGAAAGCGTCCACAGCAAAAGCCCCAGGGTCTGGGAGAAAAGATGCATACATGGGAAACTTAGCATTGATTCTGGATGCAAACAGGTCAATTGACGGTCTGACATTTAAAAACCAGATTGACTCTTTATGGAGTTCAGGGTCAATTCTCCACTCTGTGTCACTGTGCAACTGTCTGAAGAGACGG
>BTPG01000002.1:186649277-186668045 GCA_036245525.1 Semisulcospira habei | reverse complement strand
GAGTGTTTCAGCCACCAGGATCCTCTGTCTCCCCCGACACGGGTCTCCAAGCACGGCAAACACTTGGGATCCAAAGGACCAAAAGCTCACGTGTATTTTTAAGGACCAATCCAACATGGTAAGACCTGGGTTAGTACAGCTCCTCAAAAAACCAGACCAGTGAAAAAGACTGAACAACATATCTGCTGACATCAAGTCCTAAGCCTGGACAAAGATGGCACCCCTCTGCTAGCCCACTCAGTCAGTGACTGAGGAGACTACCCACCCACGCCACGTGGAGGTCGGTGCCGAGTGGGCTAGCCACTCTTTAAGAAGTTCCGCTTCCGTCCACAGCCGACAAGATGTAAAAATGTGCCGTTTGACATCGCACACTATACTGATGCAATGGCCTGCCCGGCGGTTTGCCGGCCGTACACACATGAGCGACACACGTCAGTCTGAATTTATGTCTAGCCGGTTCATGTGTGTTTCGATGATGTTTTGCGGCTTTGAATTGCCGGTACTCCTCATCAGTCTTAGGTCGAACGCCAAGGGGAGGGAGTGGGTTGTGGTAAGTGAGGTGGGTGAGGGTCACGCTATCTGTCAAGCTATCTGTCATCAGCGCCAGCGCTGCCCCGTGTTTGTTTTGTGAGCTGAAAACAGCTTTCAAAAACAAAAACACAGCTGTTTTGAAAACACGCCGTGTGACATGGCACACAAAGCTGTTTTTGAAAACAGTTTCCTACTGTTTCCAGAATTTACAGCCGATCCTAATTTCTCGAAACTGTTTCGGAAAACACTGCTGCTGGAACCAATCAACGTTAAACAAAAGATCACGTGACGACCATGCACATAAAAATGGCAGCAACCAAAGCACCACGGAAAACTGGACCATTGTCGGATTTGTCCGACGATTACACTGACAGACTGATTGATCTGTACCAATCTCACCCGGCATTGTGGGACGCAAGGAGCCCTAGTTTCAAGAATCGGGCGGTGAAATCGGCGTCATGGGCCTCCGTTCACCTTAACTTTTCATCTGCAACGCGCATCGAGTGCACCGGTGGGTTACGATTTTATGTTTGCACTAAAGTTCCAAATGTCTGTTGAGACGGTAAAATGTCAAGGGACTAATGGTAAAAATCAAACAAAAAAGCTAGGATTTGCACAATTTCTTGCCTTGTGAGCCGGGTTTAGTCAGCAATACACGTACTATTTTTGCATTGGAAAGTCAGAATGTAATGTCAGAATCATGAACTCGATGAGGATAGACAGCTACGAAAAAAGGAGAAGAAGAGTCCAAGTTGTTTTCACACATGAATTTAAAGTCCGGTCTTTCCAAGTTACAAGTTCGTAAAATTCGTGTGAGAAAACATCTTGTTTAAGGTTTTTGAAAACTGAATGATGTAGTCTGGTGACATGAGATGAAAAAAGAACAGGAGTCATTCCACACTGATGATGACTTTTTAGGGGGCTCTCACTTAACAGCATTTCTCATCCAAAAGAAACGACCAACTGCACTCAGAACCATTGCTGGGATTATACAGATGTTGATTAAGCAGGTCAAGCAAAGAAACTGTTAAAAGTTAAGTCTACTATTAACTATGAACGAAAAAAGAGCGAAATTCAACTCAAAATGGCTGCGCAAAACAGGAACGCCGAAAGGAGGCAACTTTGGTGGCTACTTGAGAGGTTTCTGTTACGTAAATTAACCTTTTAACCGCACAGTGTTATGAAACTGTTGTTGTTTTTCTTTGATATTTCTGAAATCTTTTATTTCTGTAAAGGGATTTTGTAAAATTTTTCGTTTTCAAAGAGCGTAACTGCGTAACAAGCGGCGTCACACGTCTCCAGACATACAAAATAAACTACAAGTCATTCTTGCTGGTCACAGAACAAACAAAGCCACGAAAATCACTAACATATTAAAAAACTAAAGTTGTACAACTACACACATTGAATGTATATGCACAGAATAAAGAGATGACCGGCTTCTAAGTTATGGTGTCGCAGATGTTACACAGTTACGCTGTATTTTTCAAAATGAAACAATGACGAAACCGTCGTCTGCTGAGCGGGAAGCCTTCATCCACAACAAGGGTACATATCAGCACATGATTTGATGACGTTTCGCCCAAGGTTTCCATATATGGAAGTGTGTACACAACAATAAAGTGTGACGTGTCACACATGCAACACGCGGTTACACAGTTACGCACAAAGTGAGACTTGAGGTGGTGAACGTGAAATGGTACCAAATCCTGGGATATACGACATCATTGGAAGAAAAGGTAAGCGGAACTGATCATATTATTCTCCTATCTACTATTTTACATGGTTATCTGCATGTTTTATTTCGTGATTGTAGAGAAATACCTAGTTTAAATGACGCGATGCATTGACTATGCTGGTGTCGCATGTTACGCAGTGCACAGAACTGCTTGTTTTCACGAAGAATAATGCTTTAGATACCTTTTGGGGGGCGTTTATCAGAGAAACCTTATCGTTTAAGCTGTTTTCAAGTTGCAAAATCTGGGTAAAAGCATGTTACTTCATAAAAATCTAACATGCGTAACTGCATTACACTTTTCACGAGTCGCATGTAATGCAGTTACCTGAAGATGATGTAGCATGTTATGTTGTTACTATGTAACACAAAAAAGAACGTTTTTCACATATGTTTACTTTGCATCGACCTTACCTTTATCCATAGCACGAATTTTGATTAAGTGTAAACATTCTAGCGTTTTTAATAATCTTTTCCTGGTGTTTATCACATAAAAACTTAAAAAGCCTTTTCTTCCCAGATTTTGAAGACTAATGGTGATGAAGCGCTGGTGAAGTTCTTAAAGATTCATGAGAGGTAGTACACATTTCCCCCATGTTGAAGACATTATCATGGGTCTCTGTGGAGGATGTCACGCTTTTGGATCCGCCCACCATCAACGTCCGTGGACAACACTTCTTTTCATAAATTTTGTTGGGGTTGTCAGGATGCTTCAGGATTTTGGTGGTGGTGGGGAGGGGTGTATGGAATAAATACATGAATGTCAGAAATAAATGATTTCCACTGTCCCAAGTATTTTGCATTTGTTGAGTTCTTAAATCTTGCCCCCGAGGATGGATGTATGTTTGTGTCGCATGTTACACAGTTACAGATCAGTGTTGATGTTGTATAACATCAAAGCAAGTACAAGTTTTTGTCTCTTTTACCTTTAGCATCATCATTGACCACTGAAAGTACATTTTATGTTAAATATTTGTTTCATATTTGTTGACCCTAAAGTTTGAAACAAAAACGTTTTATAATGGGAGTGTAACTGTGTTATGGTGTCGCGAACAAAAACTATACCTCTTTCCGACAAAAATTGCATCTAATAACTCAAGAATTGTTTTTTACCTTCTCCTTGATGTGTTCAAGTAAGCCATGATTGATAAGACATTTTGTATGATTTGTACATTGCTCACAGCTGAATTTCTGTCACGGTGTAACACAGTTACTTTGTAGTTTGTGTCCCATGTTACACAGTTACAGATTAGTATTGATGTTGTATAACATCAAAGCAAGTACAAGTTTTTGTCTCTTTTACCTTTAGCATCGTCATTGACCACTGAAAGTAAATATGTTACATATTTGTTTCATATTTTTTTTACCCTAAAGTTTGAAACAAAAACGTTTTAGTATGGGGGTGTAACTGTGTTACGGTGTCGCGAAGAAAAAATATACCTCTTTCCAAAACAAATTGCATCTAATAACTCAAGAACGCAAGCATAAGAAAGAGAGTAAACGTGATAAGAAATGCTCTCGCTCACGCACCGAGGCTTCGGAACGTGACTCGAGACCGTTAGTAATGCTGCCTCCCCGCTCTGTATTTTCCGAACGGGCAAGGCATGCTTCGCTTTCTTCCCCCCCCCCCCCCCCCCCCCGCCCGCCCCGTCTCGCCTGGGCGGGCCCGGGGTGTGGTTGACTCTCGCCCCCCACGCTCCGAGGAGTCGGAGCGGGGGTCGCGTGCACATAATGGTCCCCTCCCCGCTTCGCTTCGCCTGAGCGGGCTTGGCGTGACCGTAGACTGTCCCCCCCCCCCGTCTCGTATCGACCGGACGGGCCCGGTGTGACTTGGACCCTCGCCCCCCCCCTCGCTCCGAGGCTTCGGAGCTGGGGCAGCGGGCTCATAAATCGTCCCCTCCCCGCTCCGCCTTTCCTGAGCGGGCTTGGCGTGACCCTAGACTGTCCCCCCCCCCCGCCTCGTATCGACCAGGCGGGCCCGGTGTGACATCGCGCGTCCTCCACGGTCCGACACATCGGACGGGGGGCCGCGTGCCCGGTATTTGTCCCCTCCCCGCTCCGCCTTTCCTGAGCGGGCATGGGGAGACTATTGGCGGTCCCCCCCCCCCCCTCGCACCGGTTCTCCCGGGCGGGCCAGGGGTGACCAGGCCACTTCCTCGGTATTCCGATCGCGGTTTGTCGCTCACGCCGGCTGCCGCGTGCGGATCCCGACTTCGAGGTGGACCGTCGCTTTGCCACGGTCCCTCCGTCGCCGCGGCGCGCCTCTTTGCGTGCGTCGCGGGCGGCTGCGTCTACCTCGCGCGCGGCGGTGCGGCACTCTCGTAGCCGCTCGCCCCTTTCGTCTTTGCCGCGAGAAGATCAGTTTGGAACGGACGTCCTCAGCCTTCATCCGTCGGACTCGGCCTCGGCGATCTTCTTGCAGGACTCGGCGGCGGGTTCTCCTTCCCGCCTTTTTTCCGCTGTCGCGTCGGCCTCCGCCTCGTCAGACGTTGCCGGCCCTTCGCTCGGATCACAGTCGGTCCACGCTATGGGTGAGGCTTCAAGGCTTATCGCCAAGTCCCTACCGCCCGACGTCTGTCCGCCTTCGCCTCCTCCGAAGAGACAGGCTTCGGCCATGGTCGACGCGCAGAGGCAAGTCCAGCGCCGCAAGTCCCTCCCGCAAGCCGGCTTCCGGGACCTCACCGATGCTTCTCCGCCCAGCTGCGTAACGACGCTTTCGGCGACACGGGATACTTTACCGCCGCTCGATCGCCGGTGGGAATCAACTTAAGCTTCCGCCAGGCCTAGTACGCTGGACACTCCCAAGCCTTCGCCTTACCTTTTCCAGCGGTGGATGTGGCGGCCTTACTACAGGCGGGCGGCCGCAGGCTCGTCCAGAACTCGTGGCCTCGGCCTCTCGACAGGATCGCCTCCTTAGCGCGGAACTCGCTGGCGTGCTCGGGTTTGGAACTGGCTACCCAGGCAGCACTGCAGTGCCTACAGGATACGTGGGACCTGGAGGCTCAGTCCCCGCTTCGTGACGTGCAGTCCATCCTGATAGCGGCCAACCGGTCCGCCTACCATTCTTCCGCCACCGCCAGGGCAGCGGCTGCCAAATGCGACCTCTGGAGGAGGGATACCCTTTTGCGCCTCTGCTCGGACCTTCCCTTGTCAGTGAAGACCCAGCTCCGTCACGCCCCCTTAGGGGGTCCTCAGCTGTTCGGCGACACTTGGCACACCTTTAAGGAATCTTCCAAGGACTTGTGGCCCAAGCCTGCATCTAACCCAGCCTCGACCCGCTTTCGCGCCCCCCGCACGGCGGGGGTCGTGCCCAGCGGTCTTTCAGGCCCTCCTTCTCTACAGTCGGATCTTCACGAGGTCGGGCCCGTCCATTCCAGGCTACTCAGGCCGGCCCCGCCCCTCGCCCTTCTTGGCCCCGCGGTGCCCGTAGATCGGGCCGCGGTCGGGCTCTTTGACTCGCCCCCGCCTCCGCCCCCGCCTCATTAATCGGGCCTCCCGTCGGCGGGCGGCTGTCGCTCTTCAGCGATCTTGGAGATCGCTGTTCCCGGACGACCCCTGGATTCTTTCCACCGTTACCGCAGGCCTGCAACTTCGTTCCTGTCGCCTCCGCCTCTTCGCTGAGCACCCTTGTGGACCCAGGAACCGCTCGACGGCACACAGGCGGACGCTCTGCGCGGGGAAGTGGCGACCCTCCTCACCAAAGCGGCGACAGAGGTGGTTTTGCGGCAGGACTCTCCGGCGTTCTACAGCCGACTCTTCTAGCTCCCAAACCAGGCGGCAAGTGGCGTCCAGTTATCGACTTTTATCAGCTTGGCCTCGATTCAGGATTATCAGCTTGGCCTCGATTCAGGATGCTTATCAGCTTGGCCTCGATTCAGGATGCTTGGCCCCTCGATTCAGGATGGAGACGGCCAGGACACTCCGTGCGGCCCTCCGGCCGATGGACTTTGCGATCCGCCTCGATTTATCAGACGCCTATCTGCACGTCCCGATTCATCCGTCGTTTCGCCGGTACCTTCGGTTTGACTTGGGGGGATCGTCTACCAGTTCTGCGCCCTTCCTTTCGGCCTCAACATCAGTCCGTGGGTGTTTACAAGACTGCTCGACGCCGTGATAGCCAATTTCCGTCAGCGCTCCTTGAGCCCGGCCTCCAATTACTTGGACGACCTTCTACTGCGCAACTTGGTCTCCGCAGCCCTCCAGACGGACAGGGATGCCCTGCTTTCCCTTCTGCGTCGTCTAGGTTTCCTACTCATTGGGGAAATCCGTTCTTCTCCCTCTCGACGGTTTCTACATCGGGGGATGGAATTCCTGACCGACCTCAACCTTGCCCGCCTGCCTCTGGCCAGGCGACAGAAGATAGTCGACTTAGCGACTTCGATGGGGATGGGATCCTCCTTCACCGCCAGGGTCTGGCTTCAACTCCTGGGCCTCCTCAGGGCGGCTGCGGACCTGCTTCCCTTGGGCAGACTTATGCTCGGCCTCTCCAGCTACGTCTCCTTCTTCACTGGCGACCCTCGGGCGCTCTGTTGGATCTAGTACCTGTCACGCCTCGGGCTCGTCCTCACCTCGAGAGGTGGGCGGACCTCGCTTGGCTGGCTTCGGGGGTGCCCTACACTCCCCGCCGCCTCGGTGGTCTCTCTGTACAGAGGCGAGCCAGGCCGGCTGGGGCGCGCACCTGTTACCGGATTTTTCTCGGCCTCGGGCGTTGGCTTCGGGAGCTGTTCGGGAATCACGTCAACTGGCTGGAGCTGAAGGCAGTTGGATTGGCATTCGACGTTGGCAGGAGACCTTGGCCAATCAGGACGTCCTCGTGCTCTCCGACAACTCGACGGTGGTGGCTTACATACAGAATCAGGGTGGCACTCACTCGCCCTCCCTTTGCGTTCTTCGGTGCCACCTTCGCCTCTGGTGCAGGGATCGAGGCATTGCCCTACGAGCCCGCCACATCCCTGGCCACCTCAACGTGAAGGCGGACGCCCTGTCTCGTCGCGGACAGTTGCTCCACACGGAGCGGTCCCTACGCCCGGATATTTTTCGCCTGCTCTGCTCTCACTGGGAAACGCCGCTAGTGGATCTGTTTGCCACCAGATGAAGCAGCCAGCTCCCGGTCTACGTCTCGCCAGTCCTGGATCCACTCGCTTGGGCAGTGGACGCGCTCCCCATTCCTTGGGTCGGCCGGATTGCTTACGCCTACCCCCCGGCAGTCCTCGTTCCGAAGGTACTGCGGAAGCTTCTGGGATGCTCGGCGGTCCTCCTGCTGGTGGCCCCCTTCAACTGGACCAAGAGCTGGACCACGGACCTCCTCGCGCTTGCGACGGACCCTCCTCTGGAGCTTCCTACCCCTTCCACGATGCTCAAGCAGCCCCGTCAGCGGCTTTTCCATCCGTGCCCCGTACGCCTCCGCCTACACGCTTGGAGGTTGTCCGGCACGCCCGCGCCGCTAGAGGTTCTCGGATGCAGCAGTGGCGGCAATTGCAGCAGCCCGCAGACTCTCTACAAGGAAGGTGTACGAAGGCAAGTGGAGGGTCTTTCAGACCTGGTGCACCTCCCATGGGCACCCTCCCACTAACCTAGCCTCCCACCAACTGGCGGAGTTCTTCCTGTGGCTCTTCGACGACCGGGGCTTAGCCCCGGTCGCCATCAAGGGCTACCGCGCTACGTTCGCGGACATCTACCGTCACCGGTGTCTTCCGGACCCAGGCGCCTGCAAGGATCTGTCGAATTTCTGGCTCACTTTGAACTCCGACGTCCGGTTTCACGTTCCCTAGTACCCCGGTGGGTTCTTGCCTGGGTACTGACGTGGTTGAATACGGACCGGTTGAGCCCCTCCCCTTGGCTCGGTTCTCAGACTTGACCCGGAAAACCTGTTTCCTTCTGGCTCTCGTTACAGCGTCCCGAGTCAGCGAGCTTCACGCGCTCTCGATGCTCCCAGCCTGTTTGCGGTTCGTTCCGACGGCTCTGCGCAGAGGCTCTCCGATCCGTCCTTCCTGGCCAAGAACCGCCGCCCGCGGCGGCTCCTCAGGTGCTAACGATACGGCCCCTCTGTGGAGCGGACCTCTCCCCTGGATCGCGGCAACAGGACCCAGTGCGGGCGCTAAAGATTTACCTGCGCCGCTCTCAGCCGCAGCGCCGGGGGCGCTCGCGCCTCTTCTTACCTTGTCCGCGGGCAGACGCCACATCTCGGCCCAGATCGTGTCATCCTGGCTGCGGTGGGTGATTAGGTCAGACTACCTAGACCTCTCCCCACGCGGCGCTGAGCCTTTACAAATCCGGGCGCATGAAGTGAGAGCAGTAGCCACCAGTCTAGCCCTGGACCGCAACTGCTCGGTCAAAGATATTTTGGCAGCGGGTGGCCGGCGCTCAGACTCCACTTTCGCACGCTTCTACCTTAAGAGACCTATCCGGCTGACGTGACTCCCTGGCACGGGTGGGCGACATCTCCGCGGCCCAGCACTCCCTCCGAGCGCTGCTGGCGTCTTAGGCACATCATAGCTGAAATCGTCGGGAGTTCTCTCTCGAGGGGGCCGGCGGAGTGGTTGGGTTGTGGTTAGATACGGCACCCTCCGCCTGTTCGCCATTCTCCCAGATAGTAATGCCATCGGTAATGTATTTTGAAAAAACAAATGAATTTTTTTTCTAAAATGTATTTTTTTGAAAAATACTTACCGATGGCATTACTCGAATGGCCCTCCCGCCTGCCCCGCTTGCCTCTTGTGGCTATGTGTGAAACTGACGAGGTCGCCCTGTGCTCGCCGGGATAGGGTAGTAAGGGGAGGCCACCCGGGGTCATAGTGCTTGGATCCCCGGTGTCTCCTCCCCAGTTGTGTGCTACACACAATTTTGCTGAAATCTATAGGCAATAGAGTGTATTCCCAGATAGTAATGCCATCGGTAAGTATTTTTCAAAAAAATACATTTTAGAAAAAAAATTCATATTTCATATTTACCTGTCTATTGGCAGTTTGGTATGTTGGTCTGCTTTTCTTTTTACAGGTTATAAACTACACATATTAACACAATAATTAACAATGGTGCTAACATTTAAAGTTGAGTTTGTTTTTTTAGCAGTGATTCCCCCTTTTAGTCATCATTAGTGTGGAATGACTCACAGACAGACAACACTGTTTGCCTGTCAGCTTGTATCATTGCAGTGTATTTATAAACATACACACACACACAAAGTATAAACCATAAAATAATTGTAAAATGCAGCAGGATAAATTTGGTATGTGATTACAACGTCTTTTCATTACTTTTTGTGTTGTGTAAACATGCCTACTCAAAAGAAAACTGAGAGTATGGAGCCCATCACTCCATCAATCTATGACTATTTTCAGAGCAATTACATTTTAATTCAGATATGTCACAGATTGAGCTGACACAGAATATAAACCTACACAGGCAAATCTGCAATGCTCTTTTGTAGTATACATGCAGTATGATGTACTGCTTTTGCATGTATCTGGACAGATCAACCATTAGCATCTGCCATAGTTAACCACTATTGGTGTTATTTTGTAAATGTGGTTCATCAGTGTACTTGAACATAAACACGAAAAAGCCAAGGTGTAAACGCTGCTCCCATTTGCAATCATCTCAATTCTCATCACACATAGCTCATTCACTGTGAATTCATTACACCCTCTTGACACACACAACAAAAACAAATTTGAAAAGTTCTTTTGTGCATTCATGACACGTGTCCTTTTTTATTCAGAAGAGCAACTTCAGGCAAAAATCATTGCCATCCGCAATCAGTTCGCCCGGGAGCTGAGAAAGATGCGGGACAGCAAAAAAAGTGGAGCAGGGAGGGAGGAAGTGTACACGCCTAAGTGGATTTTCTTTGAAAGGCTCCAGTTCCTGATCCCCGTCATCAACATTGTTGGGGCTACCAGTTCCAATCTGGTGAGATATAACTTGACAGTATAGTTGTACTCAATTAAAGTATGGCCTTTTCATACAATCATACTTGGTATGGAGGTTCAATATGTTTTACTTCTTCAAAAGCTTAGTTGCATTTTAAAACCCAGTTGACACAATTTCTCTTGGGCTGCATTTCAGCAAATAGACTGTACAAATGTGTTTCATGCATCTTGTCCCAAATATTCCAATTTGAAGTACAAGTTGGCTTTAGGCCTACGTAAACCAGTCAATACAGACCAAAGTGAGGCCAGCGGTGCTAGATACAGATCTATACAAACCAACAGAGTGATAAATCAACGCAAACTCAAAGAAACAAACAGTACAAACCTTTAACTTGTATATCAATCTGCTACTATTGTGCTCATGGCAAACTTTGCTCATCTGTGAGGGAAAAGTTGCTGTTTGTTTCTTTGAGTTCTGCGCCGATTTATCCGTCTTCATTGGTTTAAGCCAGTACATGTGCTAGCCTATCCTATGTTTCTGTTGACTTTTCAATCCCCACCCGAGCACCACCACCCCTTTTCCAAACCTAAACAATATAAGGTAAACTTTAGTTCCTCATTGTACGTAAACAAGATAATTTCTTGGGCAGAGCAATTATATAATATACATACACACTTCTGATTGCAATGAGACATGACTGTAGCACTTTGCTGTTAATACATTTCCTGATGCCCTGTGACCTATAACTTTGTGAGAGGTCACTGAAATTTATATGTTTAGTGGGGTCTTGCTACAAAGTATCCTTGGGCCAGTTTTTAACACTGGCTGGAATAGTCTCCGAGAAAATGACAACGTTAAAGTTTTCCACGGATGACAACAAACGGCCACTGGCCCAGAACATGCCAACGTTTGCACACAAGTAAAAAAAATGTTGACTTCAGTTGTAGAAAAGCAGGCACTCAACATCCCAACGCCTTGTGCGATACCACAGTGTGCGATACCACAGTAGCTGAAGCATGCCTGGCTCTATACAACTTTCTTCGAACTGAAAATGATGTTGCAACAATAAAAAGAAGAATGAAGAGTATTTCATTTTTTTCATGTTTAGAATTTTGAAAGCATATTACATGCACCATACAATTTAATAGTTGCTACATTTATGTCTTTAAATGCTAAGTATAAAAATTCTTCTTCATCTTCCTCGTTCACAGGCAGGAGTTATTAATTATTCTCTACTCATTTTATATGTTCTCCCATTGCCACGGCACTTGTCCTTCACCATTGAAGAACAACAAAAGCTCCTCTCTCACTTCTCTGGCATGACTTGTGCTGTGGTTTCCGGTGATGAATTGCCTGTCATTGTCCCTGAACCAATCTCCAGTTGATCGGCGGACCTCTTGTGCATAACGGACATCATTTTCAGTTCGAAGAAAATTGTGCAAGGCCAGGCATGCTTCGGTTACTGTGGTCGCAACATTTGGCTCAAGGTTCATCACTTTTGCCAACACTGCAAACCGGTTGATTAGTATACCAAATGCATTCTCAGACACACGCCGTGCTCGACTCAGCCTGTAATTGAAAATGCGTCTTGAACAGTCAAGTCCTTTTTTGGGATAAGGTTTGATGATATTGGCCTTTAGGGGAAAAGCTTCATCGCCAACAAGCACAAATGGGACAGGAACACCCCCAGTTCTTATCGTAGAAGGTGTTGGGATGTTGAGGGACCCGTTTTCTAGAGCTGAAGCGAAAGTCGAACAGCTGAACACCCCTGCATCGTTCTTGCGACCATTTGCACCTAGGTCATACCAAGTGAACCTGTATTGTGCGTCCACAACAGCCATCAGCACAATGCTGTGGAAGTCCTTATAGTTGTAAAACATTGATCCACCATTTGGAGGTGCCTTGATGGCAATGTGTTTACCATCAATGGCACCTATGCAATGTGGAAAATTCCATGTCTCATCAAAGGCACAGGCCACTGCTTCCCACTCCTCGGTTGTCTGGGGCACCTGTGAACACAAAATGTAACAATTCACATACATTCATCAAATTTTGACAGTTTGATTGTTTTAACTTTTAATGTTTTCTGTACTACAGATGCCTGAATTAGTTCAAAATGCGACCCAAGATTCAGAAGCCGGCACTAGCAGAGCAATGGAAGCAGAGGATGATGATAACGAAGGTAGTGAAACAGGGATCGCCTTCGAACAACCCGTTGTGGAGCAGTGCACCACCCCAGGAAGACGCAAGAGACAAGCGTGCAGCAAAGATGAACTGTCTGTCGCCATGATAGATTACATGGCAAAAAAACCCACACAAAAACAAGAAGACCCTCTTTATTTGTGGGCCAAGAACCTGGCTTCGGAAATGTTAACTGATATAAGTTGTGAGAAACGTCGAAAAAAATTGAAGCTAGACATCTCAAAACTTGTGATTGAAAGAATTGAAGAGGATTCGGTAGGTGACCTGTGACCCTTGCGATGAGTCAAATAAATTAGTATGCACAGGAAGGTCTTATCGTCGGCTACCTTTGTGCCAAATTATTTAGAACAATTTTGCATAATTATTGATACCCACAATTTTATGCAAAATTTGCATTTTAATCAATTTTGCCGGCCTCTTGTGACCCTTGACCTTTCTGAGGGATCAACCAAATT
Organism: Semisulcospira habei; assembly: GCA_036245525.1. Classification (NCBI taxonomy): domain Eukaryota; kingdom Metazoa; phylum Mollusca; class Gastropoda; family Semisulcospiridae; genus Semisulcospira; species Semisulcospira habei. The sequence goes on along the minus strand of BTPG01000002.1, from coordinate 186,655,253 downwards.
AGTATGCATATAAAGTTTATACCATCAGGTATCTTTTTACCAAGTTTGGGTTTGAATAGTATTTGAGAAAAAAATAAATGTCAAAATGTAGCTATTTTTTATATATTCCCTGATCCCCTATGATCTTGACCTTTGTGAGAGGTTGTTGAAATTAGTATGTTTAGAAACTATCATGGCCACAGATGAACAGAGAGTTCTTCTTCTTTGTTACACCCTGGTCTCTTTCATGGGTGAAAGGACATTTACTTTATTTTTACCACTTTGCTTACAAGTGTTTTCGGTAAATTTATGATGGTATGTGTGCATGCTTACAATAAAAAGAAGGGGAAAAAGCCAACCCACCTTTTGTTCGTATAATATGTAAAGTAGTGTGAGTGTATGTGACTGCGTGTGGTTGGCAGCTTATTGCTGATTTGGTCAAGCTCTGTTATCTTAGTTCTGTGTCTGCAGCAGTAGCCACTGGCCCATGAATAACAGGTGTGTTTATTTTGGACCTTGGTCTAACTTTGACAATTTGGATTATCATATTATAATTTGTTATACACCACCCTTTAGTTCATGATGAATTATCAATGCTATTCTCATCATTACAAACAGACCTCGAGCTCGCGACATAAATCGCCTTCCAGACATAGTGGATGGCAGCAAATGTGACCACCAGCAAGCTGAAGGTTAATAAGCCATAAACCTAAGACACACTTTTCATCAGGGGGAGGAGGTAGTTGAGACATTTGTACGTGTATCAACTATCAGTTATGTTAAAAGCTGTGATTAGGTCATGGGTTAAATACAGTAATAATACGTACCCTGAGATACTTCTCTTTCAGGACACTGACTATGGCCTTGCATGTTTCTGGAATAATGGTTCCAAGTGTTGACCGTCCAATTCGATACAGGTACTGCATGAACTGATAGCTGTCACCTACCCAAAAATACAAAAAAAATTTCAAGAGAGGAGCATACATACTGGTTTGCTGCGCTATAAATAAGGGAAATTTGCATTTGTGAATAAAGCTGAGTTAACAATACCAGATGTAGCTTTGAGTACAACTTGTACTACTAGTACTACTGAACTACATTGAACTTAAATATCATCAACAACAAAAAGAAAAATACCGTAGACATGGAAATACTAGGGAAAATTGTACATTGTATCTTTTATTGTTGTGTTTTTTTTAGTTTTTTTTTTAAAAATATACAACAATGGCCAACAAAATTATGTTATGCAAGTTGACCGCAGCAGGAGACATATGAGCCTGTTATAAAACAGCATGCGCATACCAACTGACATATTTTTTTTCAAGAAAACCACACTACAACAGAAAATGTGTGTTTTATGTCATTCCACCATAAAGACATCGTTTGAATGCTTACATTTCTCACATAGTCATAGTTTCCTTCTCACCAAAATAGACTATAGATCATTTTTATGTGTATGTCAAACAGTATGTCCAGTGTGACAAACATTTTTTTTCACTAAAAAGTGAGTGACAGAAATATATATAAATATATATAATCTGTTGTCTCTTCTAAGGATAATGACTGAAGAATTTCACTTACCCACAAGCACAATACCTTAAAACTAACCAGTGCCTAAAATCAACCTCTTTTTAAGACATCTAAGTTGATTGTTACTTTAGACATTTCTGCTGGCTGTTACTGTTGGCACAAAAGACCTTTCACACACACACACACACACCTATTATAACTGACACACAAGTTAAAGGAAGGAGGTACAGAGTACATGTCCCAAAGAACCTAACAAAAATGTGTAAATACAAAATGAAGCTGCCAATGTGATGGCTGTTTTACAATTTAAATCAAATAGTTTAACTTCAAACTACAATACAGTGTACTATTGCTATATATTCGTATTGCTCCATTTATTGTACTAGTATTACTATTATAAACACACCCACCTGATGCGAGAAACCGGAGGGTAACAGCGAGCCTCTCCGCTGGGGAGATGCTCTCTCTCATGTTAGTTCCTTTCTTCTTTATTAATGGAGTGACAGCTCCGACAAGGTGATCAAAGTTAAGAGGATCCATACGCAGAAAATTCTTATAAGAATCGATGTCTTCGTCTCTCAACTCATGTAGCAGTGCGTGGTACGCACCATGCACTCGTCTTCGATCGACCCAAGGTCGCACCCACCATCTCCTTTCTCTCCTCTTTCGCCTTTCTAAGACTAGTCGTGCTGCTTGAAGCAAAATGATCTCATCGTCAGAACTTGATTCTGCCATTTTGATACACAACTAGGACCTTTCACGAGGACCAGCAAGGCCAGGTCAGACTAAACAGTGACCTCTCAGAACCATTCCCCATTCGCAACGGCGTGAATCAAGGCTGCGTGCTGGCACCGACCCTCTTCACCATCTTCTTCAGCATGATGTTGAAGCAGGCCACAGTGGACCTCGACGATGACGACGCAGTGTACATCAGGTATCGTCTCGATGGCAGCCTGTTCAACCTCAGACGACTGCAGGCCCACACGAAAACCCTAGACCAACTGATTCGTGAGCTGCTCTTCGCTGATGACGCTGCCCTCGTTGCACACACAGAGAGAGCCTTGCAGCGCATTACGTCCTGCTTCGCAGATGCTGCCCAGCTCTTTGGGCTTGAGGTCAGTCTGAAAAAGACAGAGGTCCTTCATCAGCCGGCACCCAAGGAAGAGCATCGCCCTCCCCACATCACCATCGGCGAGTCCGAACTGAAGTCTGTACACCAGTTTACCTACCTTGGCTGCATCATCACGTCAGACGCCAAGTTGGACAAGGAGCTGGACAACAGGCTGGCAAAAGCGAACAGTGCTTTCGGGCGACTATTCAAACGGGTGTGGCACAATCAACAGCTGAAAAAAGGCACCAAGATCAGCGTGTACAGAGCTGTCGTCCTCACCACCCTGCTGTACGGTTCCGAGTCCTGGGCCCTCTACCGCAGCCAACTACGACTCCTCGAACGCATTCACCAGCGCTGCCTGCGTACCATCCTCAGCATTCACTGGAGTGACTATGTCACCAACGTCGAGGTCCTTGAACAGGCGGAAACTGTGAGCATCGAGGCTAGGCTGCTGCGGACACAGCTTCGCTGGGCGGGGCACGTCTCCAGGATGGAGGATCATCGCCTACCCAAGATCACTCTGTTCGGCGAGCTCGCCACTAGACACCGAGACAGAGGGGCACCAAAGAAGAGATACAAAGACGGTCTCAAGAAGTCACTTAGTGCCTGCCAAATCGACCACCGCCAGTGGTCTTCGCTTGCTGCGGACCGTGACACCTGGCGATCCACCATTCACAAGGCAGCCGTCTCCTTTGAGGACTCTCGCAGAGCTAACCTTAAGGACAAGCGGCTCAGAAGAAAAAACAGAGTTGTCGTAACTCAGAACCCTGACCAGACCTTCCCCTGCAGCCACTGCGGTCGAACCTGTCTGTCCCGGATTGGCCTCCGCAGCCACGAAAATGCATGCAGACGACGTGGGCAAGCCCTATAGAATCTTCGTTCGCGAAGTCAAGCCAAGAAGAAGAGGACCTTTCACAACTCCCTTCACCAAAAGATCGCCAAAGGGAAACAACCATGGGAAATATATACCCGCAACACGACAACGCTGTTTCTCCGTGTGACATGCTCAAGCGAAACAGTTTTCGAAAACTCTTGTTTTAGAAAACTGTTTTCAGAAACAGTTTTCAGAAACAGTACTCCGTCTGACATAAGCCCTTACCGCTCCGGCGCTACAATTCCCCTTCCAGCTCAGTCTTGTTTCCTTTTCTGTCCTCAGTCAGTCTTCATTTTGGCTGCCGGTAACAGTGTCTAATAGCTAAGTCAGACCAGTACAACTACACAGTCGTCGGGCCAACGCCACCGGAGTCCCTGAAATTTCAGTGAAATCCGATACCCCCTGACCCCGGGGTGAGGTCGGAAACCTCATCAAGCCGATATCAGCGCTCGTGTTTATGTTTCTGTCACTCACAACAATGTTCTCCTGTCAGATTATTTCAACTACACTTGACATAGGTCCCCATGCACATTCACAGGCTGAGCCGTCATCTCACGAGAATCTGTGCATTTTGCGGTCCTATTTACATCTACATTAGCTCCCTAAATAACACATGGCGCCGGGAACTGGATGCAGACCTTAAGACCATGAAGATGACCTGGAACCAAGTGGAAAGGAGAGCCCTGGACAGAGACTCTTGGAGATCCTTTGTAGGCGGCCTATGCCCCAGTAGGGGTGCAAGGCTAAAGTAAGTAAGTAGCTCCCTAAATGAGTGAATTCTCGCGGTCGTATTCACATATCAAGGGTCCTCCGTCTACAAGAGGCATAGATTTTCATGTATAAAAGGTTGTTGAAGATCATACAGCTTCTAGCAGAGATCGACCCTGTATTCATCCTACGGTTAAGATGTGTGGACGTCAGTATATAATTCCGATGTGCATGCGGTGCACATTTCATTTCTGCAGTTGCTGGATATATAATTTTTAAAAAATCAGCTGCGAATTTTCTTCCTTGTGTTTGTTTTTTTTTTTTTTTTTTTTTTTTTTTTTTTTTTTTTTTTTTTTTTTTTGGGGGGTGATATTGTGTGTCGTCAGTATTCGGATATATTGCTTAACAAGTCTGAGATGGTCTCCAAATTTGCGGCCATCGTCAACTTAAACTCAGCGAAGATATCGGCATTATCCGACCAAAGGTAAGAGACATTTTATTACTATTTTTTATTCACATTTCGTTCACTTCAGCCGCGGCGGCAGGCTGCCGTGATATTTTTCACTGTGTAACTGTTGTTCAGTACAAATATAACGAAAACATGGTTGAAAACGTGCACTTGTGCATTAATATCCTGAAAAATATCAGTTAGTTCAAGAAGACAGTACACCCATCGGGATATGGCTTTAGTGGACCGCTCCTCGTTAACCCCCAAATTTAACAGCACTCAGCACACACAACTACGCTTACATTTCAATGGAATGATTCAAGTGTGTCCATGTTATATGCTCGATTGAAACGCCTGATCGATCTGACCTGCATATACCGTCCTTTCCGCAACTTATATCAACTTTAAAATTATAAGAAAGCACATAAAACACAATATTCCAAGCAATGACGATGATTAAACAATGCCGGCGCTTACTTATGCAGGACTGATGTTTTCTTTGTAGATGCTGCCTGCGATTCTAATTCCATCACTGAAACATCTTGGTTTCTTAGCAGAAGACGAAGATTTCTGGATACAGCTTGATCATTTTTATGAAACTCTGAAACAAAGGAAACTACCCTCTGACCCTGATGGGTGCCGAGAAAGGACAATGTGGTTATTTATTTCAAGAAACTGACAGGAGCCAGTCGTTCGTGCGAACGAGGAAAGCTACTTGTGAACGTTGAAGTTGAAAGCCTTCTCTTAACTCGGGGAAATTGATATTTCGGAGCTTCACAATCTGCATACAGAGATACAAAGAGCATTTTTCTCGTATTGAGTGGGAATGGATAAAGGATTTTGAACTATATTTTCATCATAATTTTCAAGATCACACCCAGCTTAGTTACGGAAGAACTGTGTAACAGAAAATGGTGTTTTTTTGAAAACTGCGTATCAATTAATAAATCGCCTGCGCTGCAGAAGTCTCTTCAAGAAGTTGTCCGACGTGACACACGCCGACAGGCAGCAGCTGCTTACTTCTAAGACGGCGTCCTTCTCGTCGGTCGGTGCCAACATCTACCTAGTCATCAACGAGAGCATTGTGGCGATTGGCGAAGGGAAGGAAGACTTTAACAATGTAACCTTGTCACGTGAGTTTGTGCCGACACGAAAAAGGTGTGCATATATATTCATTGAAGGAAAATTCGGAAAGCAAGAAACTCTAGACTTTTTATCCAAGGCTATAGAAATTGAGGTTTCACAGCATCATTGTGAAATTTGCAGAGAAATACTGTGGGGGGGGGGGGGGGGGGGGCGAACTCTATACATACGCACTCATAGACG